>MU188509.1:0-38356 GCA_016904865.1 Pissodes strobi | reverse complement strand
TTATTAACATTATTTGCATAAATATTTCTTTATTTTCATGAATAATTTATATTTGATGACATAACATGTGTATACATTTTGATATTGTTATTAACATTATTTGCATAAATATTTCTTTATTTTCATGAATAATTTATATTTGATGGCATAACATGTGTATATATTTGGATATTGTTATAAACATAATTTGCATAAATATTCCCTATATTTTCGTGGATAATTCATATTTGATTACATAACCTGTGTATATAGTTAATGAAATCGTGTTATGCTGTGAACAACACTGCTTTAAGTGAAAACATAAAATGTATTATTTGCTGTCTTTTCGTGCTAGGGTTTTAATATTAGAATGAGTGAGAGAGTACACAAGGGCCTTGATGAATCTATACTAACCATTTCCTACCGTGACGGGAGAATATCCTAGTTATAAATATAATGATCATTCTAGAGATAAGTATAAAACTATACTATGGTATTGTCCCATATTTGCAACTAAATAGCTGGGTAGCCTCCGTAATCCAGGACCTCAGTGCCTACCAGCGGCGCCTGGTTAACTAACAAAAACCTCTCCAGTTTTAAATGTATTGTTACAAGTGTGGAACTACGAATTGTGGTACGGGAGACAGTAATTTAATTAATTATTATACTAATAGATTATACAGCATAATTCGGTTTAGGAATTTAGATCGAGGGTTTCTCTGCCGTACTCTTTCCCCTCGTGAATTCCAGGCTGAGTCCGGCACGCTTTTCTTTAATAAATTAGGCGTATTAGGAATCTGTGGTTTCATTTACATGACGCACCTTTCCCTCAAGTTTCCCTAATGGTGTTCCGTTGAAGCGCATAATGAGTGAGTAAAATTGTGCAAGATATAATAATAACACAACGTAGGGCTTGGTTTTCTTTTTAATTTATTTTGACGATCAGTGGTAAAATAAAGGCAAAACACAATTTTCCTTATCTGATTCAACTATGTTGAATCGACCCGGGTACGTTATACTACAATGGGTATTTCAGATTTTTTTTTATAAAAGTACAGGGAAAATCAAAAAATCGCCTTGTCTAGTCCTCGTTGGATAACCCTGTACAGCAAGACATCATGAGGACATCCAGAACATGATACATGGTTGCTTTTTGAAGTGAAATTTCTCCAGGTATCTGGAGAGTAAGCTGGTGAACGTGTTACGAAAATTACGAAATTGGTGACAAGGGAATGAGATGTGTAATACAGAGAACGTGAACGCAAACGTTACAAAATTTGTGATACGACGAGAAAATTGAAAATAGACTGCAACGCGCGATTTTGCTTAGGCCCATTCACAATTCAAGCCAAGCATGGAATAGCCATCTTTTATCTTCATCTCTTCCACCTCGTTCGCGACGCACACCCTATTTTTGTCTGACAAGATCATTAGACGAGTTTAGTGTATAGTATGTTCTACAATTCCTGTCAGCGAATTTGCATAAAATAAAAAAATAGTGTACTTCTGGACCACACACTAGAAGTCAAACTTCATCCGCACAAAATAGAATATTTTTATTCTATGCAAATTCGCCGACACGAATGGTAGAACATACTATACATTAAACCCCGGCCCGTTCGACGATCCATTCTTATCAGAGAAAGATAAACGAGTGCGGCGCGTATTATATACGTGAAAGAGACGAAGATGAAAGGGATTAAAGATGAACATGCTTGGTTTGAATTGTGGAAGAGTAGAAGCAAAATCGCGAATGACGGTATCTCTCTCTCTCTCTCTACTTTCAATCGCCTCGCCGGCCGTATTACACATTTTGTAATGTTCGCCCGCCGTATCACACTTTTGCATTCGCGTTCGCGTAACATGTTCACCAGCTTACTCTTCAGGTACTTTAAAAATCTATAGTATGTTTCACTATTCTTGTCAGCAAATTTGCGTAAAATATAAATATGTTTTTATTTATAAAAACCTATGCAACCTTCAAAAAATTTTATTATATAACAGAAAACGTGGTAAACATGTGATACTATATATATTCTCCGTTTCTGATTTGTAAAGATGAATTTTCAATTTTGGTGCTTTTAATAGAATACTTATAATATAGGTGAAAATAATTTTCAAAAAATATCTTCATGAAAAATAGTATAATGATGCTATCACGCAAGCTTAATTAAATTATTGTGTACATGCATATGAAGTTGAATACTTAATAACTTTAATTCTACTGAAATAATAGATATTGTTTCGACTTGAAAATGTTTGTGATTTATTTCAATTACATTGATTAAAGGAACGCTGCATTCATGGATGACATGCAAAAGTCTAGATGAATATTAATTCTGTTGGATTAGCACTATTATTAAAAGTTACTCGACTCTCAAAATTAATATTCATCTAGACTTTTGCATGCCACCCATGAATGCAGCGTTCCTTTAATCAATGTAATTGAAATTAATCACAAACAATTCCATATTTGATATTTTTGAATATGCTTAATTATAAAAAAGTAACAATAGGCAGATAATTTTGAGAATAATACTGTAGTTTCCAAGTTAAAAGAGAGCATCGAAATATACTGGATTAAACTCTTCGTTTGCATGTAAATGAACAAAATTAGCGCTAATATAGTCGGATTATATGTGCGAATATTGGTTGCCTAAATGTGGATAAAAGAAAAATATTTCAATTAGGATTAAAACTAATTAATTGTGATTATCTTGAAAATGTCATTAAGCATATAATATGAGATAATTTAAACAGTTTACAAATTATAACACAAATACATATTATTATGTCTGAAACATGCTGTACAGAAGATATTGAAGATGTAGAGATTTTTGTAGATGGCTACATTATAAGACGCGATTCACATTCAAGACAGGAGGAGTCGTCCTCATTTTTGTGTAAAATGGAATATTAATTAAATTAAAAGCTAGATTTATCCTTACATATTGGATAAATTTTTTGAGATTAATAAATGACACAGAGATTAAAGACGAATTGTGGACTGAATTAAAAATAAGTATTAACGCAGTTGTTAATTTTTAAAAACAAAAAATATATATTACGAAGAAAAATAGATCAAAATAAAAAAAATAGTACAAAAATGTGGGTATATCTTCAAATCAGATATAAATTACCACACGCAGAAAGAAATAGATAACACAACACATAAAATTCATTAAAAATGGTTTAGAAGTAGGTGCGAAAATAAGTCTCAAGCTACCCATAACATTATGTTTAATGCATTTTTCATTAACAGTATTAGGGATATTGCGAAAATTATAACTAAGGTTACTAAGGCATCAAATTGCTTTTAATAGAATAGTAAATGCAGACATTAGGCTATTTATTTTCAAAAACTTAAAGTAATTATTAACAAAATTGAACTAAAAAAACTGAAACACCATTACAAATTATAAATGGAAGGTACAAGTCGATTCGAGTAAATAATATGCACTAGCAGCAGATTTTTAAAGCGAGTTTAAAAATATAGATCGTGCAACTTTTAATTAAAAAACTACAGTACTTAGTACTATGGGATCAAAGGTAAAGCTTTAAACTGGTGCAAAGAACACATATTAGAAAATGGAAGAGAAAAATAAAATTTGGTTTGCCTCAGTGCAGCATTTTAAAACCTCTATTATTGTTCATAATCTATTTAAATGGCATTAACTTTATTTATGGATTAGAGTTTTTAAATTTGCTTGCAGATTATATTGTGTGTAGAGATAGTGGAGATAAATTGGAAGAAATGACAAAAAAGGAACCGACACAATGGGTAAATACTATAAAGCATCTAGGTTTTCAAATTGGCTATTGTTGGCTGGAATTATTTAAGAAAAAAATTAGAAAAAGTTATTCATTTTTACTAGAGCTGCCAAAATTATAACTCTATATTCTCGCATTACATTACTTAAAGCTATAGTGGAACCACATTTTGATTATTGTGCCAGTATTTTGTATTTGATGTCCTAAAAATATATAGGATCTTTGGAAGTGTTATTAGGTAAACAGGGGAATGAGATTGGTTTTGAAGATATAGTAGGTATACTTCAATGAGGTCGATGTTGAAGATACTTAAATGGTTTTCAGTAAAACGACGCCTCATTTTCACTATGACAGTTATTTATAAATTGAAAAAATAATGCCAGATTATTTTAATGAATTAAGAACATAAATCCACAATTATTATTATACAAGAAACATAAACCAGTATAATATCTCTACCATGATATCACTGATGTCAGTGTTTTACAGAGATCTAAATGAATTTAAAATGGTATCTGAAAATATAAAAACACATTTTTAGTTCCTAGTGGTCCAGCCATTTTTTAAATTGTGATAATTTTTTTTAACATTATTTTATTTTATTTTTTAATATGCACATATAATATTGTTATTGTTGTTTTTTTTTGTTACTATAGCATTTAAAAACATGCTAAATTAAAAATATCTAAACTTGTGTGTACAAATAGGACTAAAACTAAACTGACTGATTTAGCTACATTATGTATTAGGATACTCTACTTGAATTAATAAATAAAATGCAGAAACAATTGGATGTGATGATACAATTAAACAATATTACAAATTAGACTCGCACTATATATAGTTTTGCTGGAATTCACCTCAGCTGATAAAACTATAATATATTATTCTGATGAAATATTTGATTTCGTTGAAATTACATATGTCTGTCCAGATTTTTTCGTATATTATTTTGTAGACTATTGGTTCCGACGTTGATATGGATGAAGAAACGAATTTAGATTCAGACCTAAAAAGCTGTCGCCAAGCAACTAAAAATTCTTGAGGTCGTATTTCAGCTTTCTGTTCATATAAAGAGTATGCCAGTGTTGCACTTTATATTGCCGATTTCGTTGACTTATACTAGACCTTAGACTATATAAATAATAAATTTCAACTATATACTCTAAGTACTAGACACAGAACTGGGCCCCAGAACCGTCCCCATACATACGCACACCCACAAATACTGTTCCCAGTGTATAATCATCACGAATTCTATCTCTTTATCTAAGAATGTAAAGTATCAAAAAGTGTTAAGTGGTTTGCCTCGCATAACTATTAAATCGAGCCTTTTTAACAAACTGTTATATAGTGGAATATCAAACGCCTTCGCAAGGTCGCTAACTACAGCTAACGATTTTTTTATTCCCCAGTTAATCGTTAATTTGGCTGATAAAATGTGCCTGAAGTATTTTTTAATTTCTAAACCCAAACTATTTGGAATAAAATACATTATTTTGAATTACTTCTTGTTGCCTAACTTGTTTATTAAAGATAGCACAGACTATAATAATTAATACTTACTTATTTAATAATTGATATAATTATGAAAGTTTTCCATTATTAATTACATTAAAATTTTAGAACCATGTATTGATTAAATTATTTTTAGAAGAAAAATATAAATCGAGATATAAATATTCTTGATCGTTTTGATAGTACCACGATTTTGACTCGGTGCAGAATGATTTCTAAAGTATAAATATGGATAATAAATTCGTCTAATGTAACCGGTGCGCGGTGTTAGAAATATATAATTGTTGTGTTTCCAGTTTTTTTTTGTGTCATTGGTATTTTTCGCATATCTAAAGTGACTCATTTAATCCCGCGGATGGAGCTTGCTTGGCTTTGCAACAACAATTCAAGGGATTAAGGCACTTTTGTTTCGCGATATATACATTATTTTTGTACTTCCGGGAATAGTGTTGCTAAAATTAGGTAATATGTGCAACTTAATGCAAGGACCAGTTGACTATTGTATTAGTCGACTTTGAAACACTTAGTTACAGCAGAGTTCTTTGTCTCGGGTTAAAGTATAAATAAACAAGTTGTCAGTGTCATTAATTTTGTGATCACAGTCGAAATGGAAACTTTTGATTTGCCAACAAAACCAAGGAAATATATGAAGTGCAATATGAGGTAAGATGGTGCTGTCAACGAAAAGTGAAAAATTTCAACGAGATGCCCTACTCGAGTTTTTCACAGAGAGATCCAGGACTTTCTCTCCTTTAACGCTTTGGGCACATCATCCCATGCTGAAGACATTAAAAATAGTATCGATATCAGCCAATCTCACAAGTTAATTGCCCTGCAGGAAAGAAGAAACGAAGGATATAAGCCCAAAAAAGCCAAGATACTAACAGGGGACCAGGTTGAGAAATTTTTAATCGCTTTTCCAGAAAACCAGTTTGCTTTTAATGATAAAGGTAGCTCTTATTTTTGGTCTCGCAGGAGCCTGTAGAAGTAGGGAGTTAGTTCAGTTGACGGTGGAGTGATTTGGGTCACTCAAACAAGATCGATAGGAATCTTGCTGTTAAAAATGTAGAATGTGGATATTGTCAATTTTATTACTTTCAGAAAGACTGAGACCCTTCATTCGAGATTTGTCGTTCGTTATCAATTATCAATCAATGTACTACGCGGCCAGTCGATAAAAATATATTTGGAAAACTACCCCAACAATCAGTAGCATTCGTAAACCTACCCAATTAATCATTATACACTGGACATTGCTTGCGTCGAACGTCTGCCTCTTTATTAGCCGACCATGGTGCATCTGTGAATGTATTGAAAAGACATGGAGGATGAAAATCAGCAACCTTCGCCGAGGGATACGTTGAAAATTCCATAAATAATAAAAAAACTATTGTCCACACATTTTTTGGACATGGTAACGTGAAAGCATTAAAATTGCTGCACGTTCAGGAAACAATTCCAGACCAGCTTTTGAGCAAGTCTCTGTAGCAGTCTCATGAAGTTTTATACTTCAAGCAGCGTCATACAGCATACTAGCGATGAAACAAATGTACAATTTAATAACGTAAATTGTACAAACGTAAACATCCATTTGAATATAAATAAGTGAACAAAATTAAACCGTTTTTTAATTATGTCTTGCTAGCACGCACTTTAGTTCCTTAGGATTAAATGAACATTTTACTTCCTGCTTAAAGGGACTAAAGGATCCGGAAATACCAAAATATATTTAAATAATATCACTGAACTTAAGAGATAACTAAATTAACAATAGCGTAAAAGAAATTAAAATATTCTTTGTTTTTTTTTTTAATTCTAATATAATAGACTTTTCTTTAAGATATGTCTGCCCCAGGCCCCAGAACATATATGGGCTAACTCAGCATAATCTGATACTGATAATTTCGATAAAACGATGTTAAGTTGAAATATGCAGAAAATGCCAAATATGTCCAATATCAAATTTGATCAGCACTTTATAATTTTAATTTTAATCGATAAGCTGGATGATGTGATCACTTCTCACTGTTTGTTTTCTATTTTTGTGTCTATTGTAGTTTACTTTTAAGTGGATTGACGATTTTTGTGTTTTTTACTGACGCCATAAACTGTATGGACACTTGAATGTTTTAAGATAAATTTGACATTCATTGCATTAATATGCTTGAAAAAGTTTGATGGTTCAAATAATGTTTATTTCAGGCTGGCTTTTGTAACTCTATTTAAGTAGTTTTGGGAAATTTGTGATTGGTTTCTTATTTATCAACAAAAATAAATATATCCCTGCAGTAATGGTGGCTGAGGTATAAACGTCCCTGTAGTATCTGACGATTATAAAGCATAATGTGTCGTTTTCAGAATGGCTTCGTGGCGAAAAAGAACATTGCGATCAAATGAGTTAGCAGACCTGGCGGAAGACCTGTCGGATGTAACAACCGATGAGGAGCGAGGTCCACTCTTTGACAGCGATATCAGTAGATATCCCGACTATGAAGGCAGCATTACAAGCAGTACTGAGAATAACGTTGAGGAAGAAATAATTCCGAAAGAGATCTTGTCCGATGATGATCATTCGGAACAAGAAGACCAAAATAATACCCAAAAGCCTAATGTCCATTAACGGCAGTTTTCAACCAAAATATTTTAATTTTACTGAAGAAGAGTGTATTATTGCTGCCAATTGACTAAGAGACTCAAGTGCGATAGCATGTTTAAAAAAATATTTTCCATCAGGAGCCTTATTATGGCAAATTACTTATTCACGTTTGGAAATGCTTGAAAAACGCTACATGAAATCTAATTTCTTGCTGTTGAAACTTACATGCAAAATAGGAAAAACTACCAGAAATTTTTCGGAAAACTAGAACAAAAAGGTGAATCTGAAATGGCGGGTTGTCAACAAGGTATTCGAATTCGATGGAAATATATTAAATATGTGCTGACTACGAGCAATCGTCGGAAATATTGGCAGAAAAAACAAAGCCGGCACCTCCAAAGGATTTCAATGTCACAAGAAAATATTTTTTTACAATGCTGATCAAATGATCTGACTATTCGAACAAGATTCAAGAAGCGAAAAACGGTGAAAGAAAATTATAAATGTGGCTTAAAAACTTATAAGCTTGGAAGAGCAGAAGTCCCAGAGAAATGATCCTGCAAACTACCCTGTCTTTAAAGAAAGAAAAGTTGCATACAAATATAGGTGACCATTTTTTCTGTTGATAAAGGAGTTAGAAGAAGATGAAAATGATGAAGCGAACGAATTACCATACCTAAATATATGTTTAAATGCCATTTTTAGCCAATCAACGAATGGCCTAAAAGGGGGTGTAGAGTGTGTGAGCAGGGACCTAAGCGATTTCTTCAGAAATTTGTTCTGGGTGCTTAGGGAGTAAACATACTAAATGTCCTGACGTCTAGGTGGGGAGCCGGGAAGAGGGGAGCACAAGGAAGGTTCCATTTTTTAGTTTTCGCTTATATCTCAAAAACGTTGCATCGTACGGAAAATTTTCTTATACGACTTAAAAGCGTATGAAATTCTCTACATCTTTCATTCCATATACCTTTTTCGAATTCACAACCATTTGCGAGCTACACGCTCGGGAAAAGTGAAATTAAAAAAATTAATAAAATACCTCACATTTTTCATCAAACATTCCTTTATATCGTTTAAACTATTCATCTGAGGAAAGAGGCCTCTGTTAGAAAGTTGCGTCAACAGTTGTATCAATTGTTAAATTTTTCGTAAAATTTCCTCTTTTTCGGAAGAAGCTGTTTTTGTTATTCCTGAGCTTACAACTATGGCTTATGTGTATCGTCCAATAATATGTGTTGCTACACATGAAAGCGGGATATTAACCTCAGTGATCAAAAATCTTGTTACATAAAAATTTTATTTTATTTTAGAGATAATAAAAATAAGACACGTATAAGGTAAGTAATGTATTCAAGTTTTCATCCACTTCGGCCGTGAGGGTCATGGTAAGGATTCTTCATCTACGGCATTTTCGTCCTCAGTTGTGGGTGCTTCTTGCTGAAGTAGCTCTACGTCGTCTTCATCGTCCTCCTCCTTGTAAATAGGCAGTCCGTCAAGGCAATTCCCTTGGCAGTGAAGACACGCCGCAGAACAGTTCAGCATTGCTTTCCGACATCCACATTTGCCACTAACACAATCCTTGGTACTGCGGCAAAATATCATTTTCAGTAGGACCTCCGATGCTGGTGGATGTTCTGTTGCAATTGGCACCAGGGTGTCTCCTACGTGTTCCCAACCTCATTCTTGAGGGGGCAACTCATTCCCGAGCCACTGCTGCACTTGGTGGTAGGTGCGCCCACAAAGAATCCCATTCTTTGTGGGTGCGCCGAGAGTGCTGCTCAGCTGCCCTCGCAGTTGGTGGGAGGGAGCTGATGTCAGGCTTAATATATGCCACCGACCTCATGAACGACTGGAAGTGGTACTGGTTGAGAGAGGCTACCGTGCTGGTGTATCATATAATTTGAGGAAGCACATCTTCCCAGCCCCTTCAACGTAACAGCGAGTGGAAGAGGGATTGTAAAATGTAACTGCCGCTTTCTTGGTGGTTTGTGACTAAGTACAATTTTGCGAAGCCCACCTTGCTTTTCCTTAAAGTTGAAGATGCTGTGTCACAGCCGGTAAACGAATGTAAGAACAGGATGTGTTCAAATCCACGCTTTTACATTTCTTGGGGGGACAGTCCCATTGTTTTGGTTTTTCCTCGACCGGCTTTTAACAGCGGGATGCCTTGGATGAGAGGAGGGGACGCTATCAGAAGAACAGCAAGGTCTACATCCTCATCAACAACAGCGATATAAAGACGTCGGCATCATCGGTGGCCTGCAGAGTCTGTATCCCATAATCCTGAAGCTTTGTCTGTAGTAAGAGGTATCGACAGAGTATATTGTTATACTCTGGTATCGATGTGTTCCATGTTATTGATGTCACACGACCTCCTCAGCCGTATCGTCGCATCTGTTCTTGTGATTTCATACTATTGCCTGAGTTCGAGTATCCATCAAATACCAGAGTGCGACTGATTCCAGGATACTGGTGGTTGACTTAGTTGCATCCATCACAAATGGTGGCAACGGAGGTATCTTTTTGCGAAATTACTCTATGCAGCAGGAATCCTCAGTCTACTACTATGTTCGTCTGAGACAGTTGAACAGCCTTATACATTATCATTATACAATTTATGATATAAATGTCTTATTTTTATTATCCTCAAAATAAAATTTGTTATTTTTCATGTAACAAGATTTTTGTTCACTGCATTTAATATCCCGCTTTCATGTGTAGCAACACATCTTGTGGCTCAGGAATAACAAAAAGCAGCTTCTTAAAGGGAATTAAATTCTTTACAACTTTCTAAAAGAGACTTTTTCCTCAGATGAATAGTAAACGATATGAAGGAATGTTTGATGAAAAAAGTGAGGTATTTTGTTTTTATTTTCACTTTTCCCGAGCGTGTAGCTGGCAAACGGTGGCGAATTCAAAAAAGGTGTATGGAACGAGAGTTGTAGAGAATTTCATACGCTTTCCTATCATATAAAAAAAAATCCGTACGATACATTGTTTTTGAGATATAAGCGAAAAACTCAAAAAATGGGACCTTCCCTCCGGCTCACCACCTAGACGTCAGGACTTTTAGTATGTTTACTCCCTAAGCACCCGGATCAAGTTTCTGAAGAAATCGCTTAGGTCCCTGCTCACGCAATCTACACCCCCTTTATTGACTGAACTATTTCTGAGTTATATATTATAAGCAAACAATAGAAATTATTGTATTGTTTTATATTATTATTTTTTATTCAATACTCTGGGGACTTATTTATCTCAGGTTTTGTTGCTGCTTGGATAATGCCATTCCAAGTATTTTTTTTTAATAGATAGATAAAACAAAAATTTAAGAAATCATATTTGCGTTTATTTGTGTCCGATAAAGCCGTAATGAAAAGGTTAAAAAATCGTATTCAAATAAAAACTAGTTTTATTAATTTTTCAACATAGACTCTTATAGCCTTTTCTCGAATAAAACCTGTATTAACATTAATGTTTATACAACACAGCATAAGATTTTTATATTAAGGGCCACTACATTGAATTCCGATTAGTCACTGCTAATGTTATCAGCGTTTTGAATATCACGCACCTAATAATGTCATATTGACATTGGCACATTCAAGACACTAATTAATTTAGCGAGCGATTAAAGTGACTAATCGGAGTTGCATTTTAAGACCCTTTACACAAGTAGAGCACTATATAAAAATCGACCTCTCCTATTGGTCGATCCATCTGGGATTACAGTATATCTGCGTGATGCAATAAATCTGCTGCAAGAGCTTTGGTGGTCGAGAGGTTTAGGTGGTTGGGTCTCACCTGGACGGCCCGGGTTCAAACCCTGTTGGTTTTTTTTTAAGATTATGTTTCTAAACAGTTTTTTTCTTGGTTTTGGGTATGTCTTGGGTTAGTTTGGGTTAGCACCTGGTTAGTTTCTTTTTCTTGGGCCCCCGTAGCGAGCGAAGCGAGCGGAGGGCCATGCGGATCGACCAATAGGGGAGGCCGATTTTTACATAGTGCTCTACTTGTGTAAAGGATCTTAAAATGCATCGTAGTTCAAAGTAGTGGTCCTAAGTACAGCCAAGGAAATAATTTGCAATAGTTTACGAAATAGGCGCAGTTTTAAAACCTAGGTTAACTTAATACAATTCGGAATAAAAAATAATCCATAAATGTAGAAATATTTACAAATTATTTCGCCGATGACTCAATGATTATACAATATTGCAATTTTAATATAATACGCATTATACCTATCAGATAATTTTTATCTACAATCTACATTTCTCGTAATGTGGAATCATCATTTTAAGTTCATGGTAATAGTGATGCCAATAATAGAAGGTCCACCACACGGATCATAGACCCTAAATAGTAAAGCTTGAAGTGTTAAATGTGCACTTTCGTCAAACAAATACGAAACTAAAATAAAAATTAAGTGTACCTAAATGTAAAACTATAGTAGGTACACGAGTTACAAATAATTAAGACGACATTTGGATTGCGACGTAAAATTGAAGCACTTATTAAAATAAACAATCTCATAATGGTATTTCAAGCCGGCAAATATTTTAGATATATACATATTATAATTATCTACGTATATCTTCCCACATACAGAGTGTCAAACGATCTGTCGTCGATTTTTACATAGGAACTTGTACATAATTTGACACTAAAAAAAAATTCACATTTTTGCCTACCCAGCTAAGTGGCTTAATAACTAACATAGAACATTAACATAATATCGTTGATTGAATAATATCTAGCTCTAAAAGATTGTTTGTTGGGTACAGCTACATGGATATAACCGTTTAATTGACTTTTGATTATTGCCTGTTGGATGTATAGTATTTTTTCACATTGTATAGACACGAACAAATGAAATGTATTATTAAAAAGGAATAATTGCATTTTAGCGTTCCAGTTGTAAATATGCAGATAATTGGAAATAGATTGTCGGTTAGTTATGCAATATTGTTATCGTAACATAAATAATATCAAACATAAACCGACTTGGAACAATATATCGTTAAAACGACTAACGCAATAGTCACCTACAAATTGATAAAATATGTCTATTAAAATTCATTCAGGAATTATCATTTGAACTACCTACGGTATTAATTTTTGAATGGATACTCGTAAATAATAATTTAGAGGAAGTAAATGCAATAAAACATATTTATATTTAGTTAACTCTAAAAATATAATGAATAAATGGAGGGGGGCATGTAAAAGAAAGGAGAAGATCAAATCCAGTAACACTCACTCTAGACTTCCTTGAATTCTAGGATCTTATGATTACGAATCATCCTTCATGAGGGACTTTTAAGGAAATTATTGAACATCCACAAGCGATTATCTACGCAAATCACCAAATCTATTGATATGAGGAAAGGCATCAGAATGTTTCTGTAAATAAATAAATACAGACTTACTTGCAAACTTGAGGCTCTGGGATTCGGAGATTTTTTTCACAATGTGATTTTGCGATAACTTCCGGAGCGTCAAAAGAAATTTACCGTAACGCATTATTATTTATTTTTTTGGTAATTTATATAAGAACTACATTAAGTACACTGAGTTTGATGCACATCGCATGATACTTTTATTTCTCTTGGCATGGGTTGTTACCTTGAAACAAAGCTTGATACGATAGTAGTAGATTACTTTTTACTCTAAAATACCTCAATCTGAGATTGCCGCAGAACAAAGATTGGTAGACCACAAGCGACTTATAAATACTAAATGGCAATAGACTAACAGCACACGAAATACAGAAAATCAAAGATGACGTCGCAAAGGAACTGAGAGATAAGCAAACAATAAGTACATAGAAATGAGTAGGAACAACCACGCTTCACACGAACATCAGATAAGCAGGAAAAATTACACTCATCACGAACAGTATAAGGTTACGTGGAGGATTAAACCAAAGGAAAAATATACTCTAGATCAAACAAGAACTATAAAAACAAAAATGGAAACAAGTTCAACAATCCGGAAAGGAAGCATGGAAGCAACCAAACTAAGTGAAACATATACTACACAAATTACGCTTTAAGGAAGACACAAAAATATTAGGTAATAGACTTGATGCAGCAGTTTCAGTAGCAGTAAACACGTTAGATAAACAGAACACTTTAGAACACAAGAATAATTATTGAAAACAGTATAAAAAAGTTGAATGTAGACATAGGAAGGCTAACGCATTATGCAAATGGGCAAATCAAAGAAAATATCAAACACATTTAAAGTGTGACAACAAAATAAAGGACAAACGATTACAGAAACCTTGGATATACTTAAACAAAAATTAACAGTATACGCAGCACGCCTATGCAGATACAACACAAAAACAGATAACGCACTCTTCACGTGCAATAAAAAACGATTCTATAAGAAAATAGCAAAATTAGGAGAATTTAAATTAATGCCGCCAAAAAGAGAAGAAATCCTCGCATTCTGGAGAGGAATACGATCAAAACCCATACAAGATGCTGTATGCATACAGCATCATGGATCAAACAGAAGAAAATATACAAAAAAGGGACAAAAGAACAAATGGAATTCAAAATAACAATCGAAGAACTGACAACAAAAAAAAAACATCACTGGAAATGCCTAGGAACTCATCAATACAAAACTTGTTGTTTAAACAGAAGAAAAACACCTTTAAAAGCTTAATATAAATTCGGAATAGCAAAGAAGCTGCCGGAGGAGCCGCTA
Organism: Pissodes strobi; assembly: GCA_016904865.1. NCBI lineage: Eukaryota > Metazoa > Arthropoda > Insecta > Coleoptera > Curculionidae > Pissodes > Pissodes strobi. The sequence goes on along the minus strand of MU188509.1, from coordinate 23,775 downwards.
AGTTTGTAAGGAACAGTTAATAATGGATTAATAACTAGCGATTGGTAACTCTAATTATAAGGGCTTTCTAATTATAGGTCACGGTACGGATAGGAGCGTGGCAATAATGTGTGACCGAAGGTCACACAAACAAGCAAACAGTAAAAGAACAAAGAAATCTGCCAATAAATTGACCATGTACCGTAATCTGGGGTGAAGTCGGATTGTAGAGGCGAACGCGGACAGAAGCACGTGTTCTCATAATTATTTCAAGGGCATCTCGCAGGTACCCCAAAATCGCGCGGGATCTGTTCAGACATGTGAAATTTGAGACGCCACTAAAACTCACCGGATCCTGGCCAATCGGGTGATGGGTCCGCCCACGCGACGTGACAGTTTAACTTTTAGAGGTTAGCGGTAAAAAAACAACGATGTTTACATTTTGTCAAGACGTGTAAGGTGTTTAATTTCAACGATTTCTCCCTGAATTTGCATTATTTATGAATATTTTTAGTCTAGTTACTTTCTAGACATATTTATTTAGTGTGTTCAAGTATTCTCCGAGAAATAGGACTCAAGGAAATACTATTACATCGAGAATAATGTAAGACTGTTTTGGTAAGTTCATTTCATTTCTAATGTATAGATTATAGATCTGTTTTCAGATTTAATACTATTAAGTCTACTAATAGTACTGTTTTTTTTTTGATTTGCAGGTACAAAGTGGATATAATCTTATATTCTTTAGTGCTTGAGGCGAGAGATAGAGATGGATATCTTGAAAAAATATGTCTTGGTCATACCTAGATCCATATAATATCAAACGAAGACTGTTCTGACAGAATTTCCACCCAGATTGTAGTGTATTTAGACCACACAAAGAGATGGTCTCATACAAAGAGGGCATATAAGTACAATGGAGGAAATGAAAAGTATCAAAGCTTATAATCAGTATGCTTGTGAGGAAAGCAGCTGCAGTCATTGACATCTTACATTTTAGTATCTATATATACTTGGAAAGGTAACTAACATTGTTGTAATTTAATACGTATACATAATCAGAAAATATTTTTGTTACACCTATGTGCTCTGACGAGTTAATTTTTGTATGTATTCTTATTAAGTAGAATGTATTTATTGTATTTTATATAGTATTAATTTATTTCAGGATATACACTTACAGAGATAATATAACCCATAGAACCATCCACAGCAGCACAAATAAATTTTACAAGTGGGAAAAAAACATTTGAAATTCCTGTTTTTCACAGAGACGAGGAGGAGCACACAAAATTGCAGAAACAATGAACAGAACAGGTAAAACAGGTAGGATTTGGAGAATTTCAGGTAAAGTCTTCAAAAGGTGAATATTATTATAATGTTTCTTATAATAAGTTATTATATGTTTTTTATAAAATGACATTTTATTTATTTTAAGGTGCATGAAACAATTTGGTACAATAATGGAGCAAGTAAACAAAGCAACCACTTACATGTATGCAGTTTTAACATATTAATTGTGTATAGATTCTAAATGGTAATACTGTAGATACTTATAATTAGTTACATTTATAGTTTTTAAGTAAATATTGTACTTTTCTTATTTTAAAAAATATGTGATAATTTGATATAACATCACTCGTAAGTTTTTTTGCAGTTTATACTTACGAGCTGTAATCGAAACTGCGGATTTCTTAAATTAAATTAGACTTTCAAAATATCTAGTCTATTTTTTCCATAATGATTTACCTAGGTAGGTATATTTTATGCCACGCCTGTGTGCCATGTAAAATATGCGTGAAACAATAATTCTCTAGATTATCATTCCATTCATTTAAAAAAATGTTATGGGCAAATGCTTGTTATAGTGCATAATAATTTGATGTCAAAATAATAAAGAAAATAATTAACAATATTATCACAATAGTGTTTTATTACATAATAATATGAAAAAATCAAGTCTTATAAAAATAAATAGTTTCTTAACAATATTAAAGAAAGTACACCTATATAAAAATAATTTCTCTTCATGTAAGTTACTTATCTCAGATCTTGCAAAAGAGTGCTTCTTTCTGGAGGGACATTTTACTCCTCGTCTCTGTGAAAAACAGGAATTTCAAATGTTTTTTTCCCACTTGTAAAACTTATTTGTCCTGCTATGGATGGTTCTATGGGTTATATCATCTCTGTAAGTGCATATCCTGAAATAAATTAATACTGTATACATACATTCTACTTAAGAATACATACAAAAATTAACTCGTCAAAGCACATAGGTGTAACAAAAATATTTTCTGATTATGTATAAGTATAAATTATATCAATGTTAGTTACCTTTCCAAGTATATATAGATACTAAAATGTAAGATGTCAATGACTACAGCTGCTTTCTTCACAAGCAGACTAGACTACGAGAAGTAGCTTCGATACTTGTTTTCATTTTCTCCATTGTACCTATATGCCCATTTTGTATGAGCCTGTCTCTTTGTATGGTCTAAATAAATTACAATCTGGGTGGAAATTCTGTCAGAACAGTCTTCGTTTGATATTATATGGATCTAGGTATGCCTAAGACATATTTTTTCAAGATATCCATCTTTATGTATCGCTTCAAGCACTAAAGAATATGAGATTATATCCACTTTGTACCTGCAAATCAGAAAAAACCAGTACTATTAGTAGACTTATTACCTACTATAAATTAACTCGAACAAACTTTTAAGTAAGTAGTTGAAATTATTTTGAAATATTACTTTAATAGCATTAAATCTGAAAACAAATCTATAATCTATACATTAGAAATGAACTTACCAAAACAGTCTTAAATTATTCTCGATGTAATAGTATTTCCTTGAGTCCTATTACTCGGAGAATACTTGAACCACTGATCTATACGATCAGTGACTTGAACACACTAAATAAATATGTCTCTAGAAAGTATCTATCTAAAAATATTCATAAATAATGCAAATTCACGGAGAAATCGTTAAAATTACAAATCTTGACAAAATGTAAACAAAAACGTTGTTTTTGTTTTTACCGCTAACCTCTAAAGTCAAAGTGTGACGTCACGTGGGGTGGGCGGACCCATCACCTGATAGGCCAGGATCCGGTGAGTTTTAGTGGCGTCTTGTTTCACATGCACATGTTAGTAGAGATTAAAACACTAACGTGGATGGTTGTCGGCAGGTGTAATTTTCTCCGGTCGCCTACAAATCGGCTTTAATTTCATCTCGAGTTTTGTATATTTCTTTGAACTAGTGAAAACAAACTATTGCCCACAGGTAAGGCTTATATATATAACATTTGTTTTAGCATTAAAATGTTAACCAATGTGTGGATAATATTTGGCGATAAGATAATAATACTTCTTTTATTTTTTTTTTAAATAATTAAAACATAACATATTGTCCTCAGGTGGGGTAAAGGCGGACCATGGTAAGGAATTACAAAAAGAAGATTGGCCTAAATTTTATGAATTATGATGAAACAACATTACAGAGGGCACTAGATGATGTGAAAATGGGGAGGAAAAATTTAAAACAAGCATCGATATATTATAAAATTCCTATAGTTCTATTTTCCTAAAATAAAGTCGTTTTTGTTGGAAAAATGCGTTTTTTTTCTTGTGGCTTATAAGAAATTATAAGTTTTATTTTTTTTTGTCCGTCTACGCCCCATTTCACGATCAAAGACGATTTATAATGCAAAACAAATAGGTGTCCATGTTCACCCCACACATAGGGGCGAAGGCGGACAGATTTTAACCCAAAAAAAGTAGTGGGGGCAATATTTTTTTGTATATTTTTTTATCGTGTCATATTTTAGAGATATAGGGCTTCCTTAATTATTTTTTTCAAATTTTTTATGCCAAAGGGGAACAAAAGTTATTAGCGAAAAACAACAAAAATTGTCCGATTTCACCCCAGATTACGGTACCACATTCATGGCTAACGAAAATACTACAAATTTACAAAATATTTCTGATTATAAGGAATTTCCGGTCAACCATCATATATACCTGGTCACCAAACATACAATTTACAAAAGAAAAAAAAACAAACATCTGCCTCTGCTTGAACTACCTCTAAAATACAGAATTATTAACCTTTTTTATATGGACGAAACGAAAATATACATATACACCAACACTGCCACAAATGAGAGGTTATTAGAAGAAATGACAGCAGGCATTGAAATGGAATTCGGAATTTGTAAATGTAAAACATTATATATAGAACGAGACAAATAGAAGGACGTAATAGATATAGCAACTCTACCAGATATCATGTAGAAACATACAAATATTTGGGATTTCTACAAAACACAAGAATATACCACACAACAATAAAAAAAACTAACTAAAGAATATAAGAAAGGCCTAACACTAAATTAAAAATTAAATTCGAAGCACCTATTCAAAGCCAACAGGTTTGCCATCCCGCTCTTCACATATTCCTTTAGAGTAACAGAATGAAGATCAACAGTCCTAAAAATATAAGATTAGGAGGTTATAGAACGTGATAAGACGAATACGAAGAATAGATAAGAAACAATCGTGAAGCGGACTCAAAGAAATTCACATACTCCACACAAACGATATAGAAATCCTAAGAAAATACTTCTACAACAAACATACTTCCTTGCACAGAGCAGTCATACAAGGAGGCAACAAATACAAATCAGCTGAATCGCACAATCTGTCACAACCACAACGGATGCAAACACCACGAGATACAATAAAACAATGGTCATGAACAAAAATACACCAAAAACAACGAATATATACAAACAACTGCCTAGAGAGAAACCGGGAAAAACCTGAGAAAAAATTAAAAACGCTTATAATAATAGTAATGGAAGAAAGAAAAAAAGTAAAATGCAACACATAGATGCGGAACTCGTGGTATTGTTAATATGGAAGAACGGCATTAAATTAAAATCATCCAGTTCGTTGTATGGCTTGTCATCCTACAATATTTTGATTCTTCACATTTCAATATTCTGAAGACTAAGACTGCAATCAGTTAAATAAAGAATCTCTCTTCAAAGTATAGTCAGGAAGAGCACAACAAAAGTAGTAGAGTAGACTTTTTTTTATTAAAAGCAATTATTCATGACAATGTTTTTATGTAAATTTGATAAACATTTAAATTTTTATCACATTTAGTATCAGCTCAATTTATTAAAACAGTAGAGTGATACTATTCATGAATGGGGGGAAATTGTTTTGTTGACTAGATAATTAAATAAATCGGGGTTACCAACAGTATGGTTCTATACTGAGAGGTGCAACAGAGATTTAAATACCTCAAAGTATACGCCAAACACTTTTGGGGTGAGTTGTAAATTTATGATTTAAATATCCTTTTCTTCATTTCACACCGACATTGTAAAAAAATTTCTAATCTGTTTATATTGATTCTTTGTGGCCTCAGTGTTTGTTGTTTTTATATTACGTAATTCAATCATGTAATTAGGTATTTAACTTAAGAGTATCTGTCATTTTTAGGTGGTAAATATATGCCTGAATGGAAAACTCGACAGATTCAGACATATTTTAATATTCCGTAAACGAATGTGCAGATTCCCTTTTGAAAAGTAAAGTTTTTTTAGGCATTTCAGATTCATTAGAGCTAATAAGTTCGACCAATGTCAATTTATACCCTAGGACCTGGATCGAAACGGTTTTATCTACTAGAAATCCAAGTGACTTAAAAGGGAAATACTTACCACAAAAAGACGAATCCGTCACAACAATATGGAAAACCTACAACGAATTATCTGTCATTCAAGGCACATCATGTCATTAGATACTTTGACAAGGAATTAAATTACCAAGCATTCCAAAACAGGGTCTACTGTCTACATCTGTAAGGGAAAGTCCAAGAATATCGTTCCAGGCAAAACTATACAGATTGTTAAGAAGGGTAAGAATTAAAATCAGAATAGTCTCGGTATACGTACGGAAACTTATTGGAGGTCTACCTTTCAGCAATCTAAAAAAATACACAACCAAGCAATGGCTCGACATATCGGACATATTAATAACCTCCGACTTTATCAACGTATCAACAGATGGAGAAAGAACGAAATAGGCATATAAACCCCGCGGGTTTGCTCCGACAATTTTGTCCTTATTTATTCATAAAAGTGCAAAACAACACAAAAATAATTAAGGCAGAACCATCCAAGTATGAATTAGGATTGGCATTTAGAGCTCCATTTAATGGTTCCCTACATATTCATTAACCGCGTCCTAATCCAAATAGATTCCAAAATGCTCTCGACTTATATGGTTGAAACTTTGCATTGCATAAATAATAAAAATAATTTCTACATCTGCTCGTTCTTGACGCTGCGCGCTGGGCTGATGAAATAAGCCTTAATATGAGAGGTAGCTATATTACTTTTATCAGAATTTCAAAACCCTGCGTAGCAAACGTCTATAGACGTTTACTAAGTCAGTATTATTTCATATAAAACTAGAATGTATTATGTCTTTAAAGCAATCTCTTGCTAAACATCCCCGATTATATATTAATTTTTGTCATTAACGCAAACTAACCCAAACTAACAACTCAATACAATAATAATTGTTTCCAGACTATATCTAAGTAATCTGAAAATACTATAGGTTAATCACTAATATTTACCATTAAAATATTGATATTAGGTTTAAAAATGTATTATGTTTGCGGTAGAGATTTTACTTACGGAGTTTATTAACTCTTTCAGATACTTCTTCAAAAGAAAAAGCGGGAGATATGCAGTGTGCCTTTAAAGGCATCCATAACAGACCCGCAATAACTAATACAAATAATTCCCATAAATACCAGCATTAATAAATCGTGACTTAAAACGCCCTCGAATGAAGAGTTAGGAAAGAAGGAATGAAAAACGAAAATAAAACAGAAGATGTATATAAAATAAACACCACCTGTAATGGCAAATGCTCTTTAAGTTGGAGGGGAAAACTAACTGTGGCGGAGGTGCCGTTCATATGGTTTATGCATTGACATCGAAAGAGCTAAAAATTCATAATTATTCGTAAATTACAAAATTGCAAATAAAAATATTTGGTTATTGATATCCGATTCTATTCGATTTCACCCTACAGGTAAATATTACCTGCTAAAATTAAAAGCTTTAGTTTAGTGGTATATATTATTAAACCAAATGTTTTAAAGCAGTTTTTAAAAAACACATCTTCATATACCTATGTACATATAAAATAAATGCTCAGTATTTATAGACATCTTAAAATATAAAATTTTACTTAGATACCTAACTTAGTTACATTAAGGCCAACAAACATCGAAGATAAAGTTTCGATAACTGTTGCTACGGATTTAGCAGATTTTGTAAAGTTCGATGACATATCATCTTTCAAAAGTGATCTGCGGTGCGATAATAATAACGCTTGCAATAGATAACCAAGCAAAACAATGTATTTATAAATAATTAAGTGTTTTAAATAAAGTTTTCCTAAGAATATTGCAAATGTTTCAAATGTTTCATCGAGACAATCTGAATTTACAATTTTAAGTCAATAGAAAAGCGAAGGTTATTTTCTTTTGGCTTCCAATATCGAAGTTCATACGCTAATATTTATTCACACCACCAATAACAATAACATTTTCTGAAAGAAATATTTTTGGCCTAAATATCTAGAAAGATAAGTGGAATTTTAGATTATTTAGATATTAATTTTAGATTATATGCGAACGTTTAAATAAATACTCTATATATGCAAACATTATTGAAAGGCAGATACTTAACGCCATGAACCTAATATTTAACTGAATTGACGCGCCTGACGCCTAAAAAGACAAGCGCCATGGCTGAAGCGTCACGTTGCTCAATACGTAAGTATTAATACTATTACATAGTTCGTTTTTCGCATCTAATTTTCGAACAACACCTTCATACTGTTAAAAAATGTGTAAAATCGTTTGTAGCTTTTGTATGCACATACCTACCAAAACAAAGTTGTAAAATCGATATGAACATGCATGTTCATTATATTTAGCAAACGGCACTAAGATGATATTTTTTTCAGAATTTTTGACTCTGAAAATCCAAAAGATGCAGAAACACTATTATCTTTATTGGGTGATGATGAGTTTGAAATGCGAGAAAGTTATAACGCGTCTGGAAGAAATTCCTGATTGTGAAGGTGATAGAGACGATGAGGTTATAGAAAGTGATAATGCGACTATTATGGAAATGAACGGACATGATCAAGATATTCAAACAGGCGTAGGAATAAAAAAAGTACCACGAATAAATAGGTCTACCTTAGTGACTTCTCAAGAACATTTTTCATCGCTAATCCAGTAGATTACTTTTAACGATATATTCCTACATAAATATTTTCGACAATGACGGAAATGAAATGGACAGGAATTTTCATTGACGAGCAAATGGTACCATTCAGTGGAAAGCTGTCAATTATTCAATACGCGAAAGGACAGCCATGTCCGTTGTGGTATGAAAATGTTTATTTTATGTAGTCGGAGTAGTCTTGCATATGATTTTCTTATTTATCAAGGCGAAACGACTGAGTTTGTCAAGGAGATGCTGACAAAATTTGGTATGGGTACAACCACAGTCCTGACGTTTTCTGAAAATATTCCATAACATACACTACCCATTCCAGAAATACTTCGCAATAAGCAAATTCACGCTGCTGGGACTGTGAGACTAAATCGTTTTGGCAATCCACTTCTGGAGACGATCAAAAAAGCTTGAAAAAAGGGCAGAGGATACAGCGAGGAAGTGTTAAGTGAAGATGGAATTGTTTTATGTAGCTGTTGTTTTGGAATTAAATTTCGTTGGCAAAGGCGATGAAGACTTGGTGAAAAGATGAGGGAAATCAGCAAAATATTAGAAGGAATCTGAAAGACAAGAAGTGGTCAAGCTTTAAAATAGTTACATCGGGGGGTTGATAAACTCGATCAAATGGTTGGAGACCATCGGATTTTGAAAAAATCACGAAAGCGGCCGCTAGGGATGATTTTCCATGCCCTTGATTTATTATGAAATACAAACACGATAAGGAAGGCCGCGGAATACCCATGAAATCCTAGATTCGCTTTATTTCAAAAGGCACATCGCGGTATTTGATCGGGCAAAATCGTCCAGCAGAACTTAAAAGGAGATCAGGAAGACCAACCTTGGGCCAAATACCACCAAATAAACCAATTCCATCAAGAAAAAAACGAATACTAAAGTAAGACGAGACCAATTGTACCTTGCTGACCATATGCCAGAGTTGGACGATAATAAGGAAGCAACCAGAAGTAAGAATAAGAATCTAGGATGTTAAAGAAAAACACATTTTTATTGTATTAAATGTTCCATGCACTTTTGTGATCAAAAGAAGAAACTGTTTTAGATTCTATCATAAAAAAACAATAGCTTATTGCTTTAAAAAAATCTTTTTAGTCCCCTTGTCCATTACAATGGACATGAACATTATTGTTTTTTTTACATCCATTAGATACCTGGGAGGAATTTTTTTTTTCACAAAGAACAAATCAATTCAGGTCTGAAGAGGTTGATATTGTCACGGCTCGCCACCTTCTGTATGTTTTTTGGGCTACCCTGTACAACTAACTTGCCGTGTCTACGGTATTTCCGCATGAATCATGGCCTACTGAGAACATTCCGGACCGCTGATATTTTCCCGATGTATGCATAGTGCGGCTAGATCGAGAATAATAGGGAAGTGGCGCGATCACTTCCGGAATAGTCCTGATATATATTCGACTGGATATAAATAGTGTTTTAAATCATTGAGTGTTGAAATGTAAAAATCTATTAGTTGTAAAGTTATAAGAGCCGTATACCGTGTTTGATTGTATGCAGTGTTAAGGAATAAAGAGAGTATTATTTCAAAACAGTAAAAGTTGTGCTCTTGTCAGAACCCACGGGAAAATGTAACAATATAATTTTCAATCAACGGTACCTAATCCCAGATCATAATTAGATATAAAGTAAAGTAACACACGAATTAAGTTACACAATTACATTGCCAAGATTTAGATTAGCGTTGCATTAAATTCATACTCACTGAAATTGTAGGTAAATATAAACTGACAGGTGACTGCATCTACAACTGTGATGAGACCGGCATTCAAGTCAATCCAAAAAAATAAGTCCAAATTAATTGCCACAAAAGGAAAACGTCAAGTAGGTGCACTTACCTCATCTGAACCGAAATCTGTTTCTCAGCAGCAGGGTCTTTCATGCTTCCAATGACAATATTTCCACGCAAGCGAAGGCAACCAACATTTGAACTTTGATTACCTTCTGAATCAACGTTGGAGGTAAATGAAACGGGTTGGATCACAAAAGAATTATTTTTAATTTGGTTTAACCGGTTCATAAGGTTTTCGAAAGCTAGTAAAGAGAATCCAGTTCTTCTTGGACTAGACAGTCATTCAACTCACACAAAATCTGGATCTAATTAAAATTGCTCGTGAAAATGTCGTTATTCTTTTGTGTTTGCCACCTCATTGTTCACACAATATCCAACCGCTAGCTGTCACTTTTATGAAGCAATTAAGCACATATTACTAATACCTTCTAAGGTTATCACACAATCAGATCTCTTTTCTATTTGGAGCAGCATATTTAGAAGCAGCAAGGATGAAACTACAATCAATGGTTTCCGCGAGAGTGGAATATGATCCGTTGACGACAATGTTTTTACTGATTCTGAATCTGGTTGTTCAAAAATGCAACCCCAATGTATGAAGCATATAAATATTTGCCAAAATGACAAAATAAACAATAATGGACCAGATAGTATCGCTGAATGAGTAAATAGTAGCTTTGATCTCCAACAGATATTTTGCTAATTCCAAAGGTTCCAGAAACCACTAAGAGGGTTTCAAAGAAAAGAGGTAAGACGGCTATTCTATCCTCAATCCCTTATAAGGACGAGCCATTTCTCAATAAGACATGGCTAAAAGAAAGAAGGTACAGAAAAGAATTGGAAATAGGAAGCAGTCCTACTAAAAATATAAAATCTAGTGAAAAAGATATTTTAAAAGAAGTTAAGAAATGAACAACGAGTAGAGTCGCGAAGGTGAAAATTGTTCAGAAGAAAAAAGTAATAAGAAGTTTGTCAAGTGAATGTGAGGTTGATGAGTGTCTTTATTGTGCAGAGTTTTATTCGCATTCTACAGAGAGCTGGATTGCATGCTCCGTTTGTAAAAAAATAGGACCATAACTCTTGTGCAGGTTTGGATAATGACGGCGACGAGACTGTTCTTACCTCTGAATTTTGCAAACAGGACTTGATATTCAAAATATTTTAAGGAATCATTTTTAAGTTAAGAATATTGTAACTTTATTTGACAACGAACTTTCCTAGCTTGTAACATTTATTTTTATAGCTGATTTTTGTAATAAATATACTCACTTAGTTTTAATATCCTGGACTGACTGCATTTATATTTTAATTTTCATATGGTGACCGTTCCGCCCCACGCCCACGGGGGCATTCTGCTCCGGTGTAGGGGCAGAACGATCATTTCGATATAATTTTCTAAGCTACAAAAAAAAAGAAATTATTATCTTAGAGATGCAAAATTGTATTGAATAACCCTTAACCATCAAAAAACGGCATGCACTTTATATGGACTAAACATTTGAATATTTAGGCTAGAAAAAAATGCATTAAGTTTAAGTATGCCGTTCTGCCCCCTGTTCCTAGAAATAATGCTAGTATTCCGGGATTTAAAACATTAAACCTCATATCCCGGAGGCTGAAATTAGATTGCCTGTGATCTTACCAGGTATATAATAATCCCAAAAGATACATACCTATATTATTTTACTAATGTTTGGAGTTCGAAATACCCAGCTGTTCTGGTCGGATTTCATGCGAATTTCACGTAAGTACAAAATTTTAAAATTCGTATACCTCACGGTGTTCAGCAACATTTTCTGTTATACTAACTAAAACCGGGTTAAAGAAACAGGAAGCGAAAACGGCTTCTACCTTGCCTTCGATAATGCATAATATTTTAACCTTTCACATCCGTCGCTTTGTGGAGGATAAACCGGTCCTAGTGCAAAGCAATATACGTATTTGGTAAATGTAATCAGATATCAGATGCATTGTTCTAATATTGCCGAAATGTTAATATTTTTGAAAATTTTCATACGGCGAAAGATTTGGAAGTATGTAATTTAGAGTTTTAATCTATATACCTAACTATACTGTAATAAAATTAAACTTCATTATTTTAAAATAAATGAATTTCCAAATCATAATATGGCTCGGCTGAGACCCCTTCGCTGCTTGTACTACCAGCAAAATCCATAAACAAATTTTTAAAATTCAACACACCCACTGGGCGCGTTGTAATCCTTCGGCAATGTCAAGTAGATAGGAACCGGTATACTCATTATCTATATAATATATGTAAATGCTAAGACATAAATAACAAATGATTTATGATTGTCCATTACTTACACTAAAGGTGATTTAAAGCGATTTCTTTTGGTCCGAAACCTAGACATTAATATAATTTTAATTTGTTGTGAATTTCTAAATATTAAATTAATCGCGAAATTTTATTGAAATAAATGATTGGTATCATTTATTTCTTCAGTGATAATTTCATAAATCTTTTTGAGGTATTTCTTATTTACATCTGATTTGTTTCACGGCGGACATGTTACCATGTTAAACTACATAAAAGCTTGTCTCCTCGGCCGGATAAGAATGATAAAGATTTAAAAGACAAGCCGAGGCTGATCACACATCCGACACCGGTGTTTGCTCGATAGTACACGTAAATTAAACATATAGCCATGGAATAGGAGAAATAATTCATAAAGTTTTCATATTACGTATACATTTTCCTAATGGGGGTAGGAACAAAACCCTAAAAAGTTTGCAATTGTTCAATGTCCGCAACATCCCTTATTTTTGCACAAAAAACACCCCCGGATGGTACATTGTGCTGGTTTTTCTCCGTTGTTCAAAAGTAAAAATCGTATAGAACCAAATATCGTCGCCATTAATTTCTACACAAAAACTGTTCTATACATATATTAGCTAATGCTCACTGAATTCTTCCAAAATACGTTTAAAATTTTGGGTAGTCTTTGGTATGCCGTTAAAATTAGGGCTCGGAATTTTTAAAATATGAGTATGTATTCGAATAATCATTTGGTAATTTATTCGAATAGTCGAATAATTCGAATATCGATTTGAATAGTCGAATATTCGACTTGTCGCATTTTTTAAATAACAAAGAATTCGAATTTGGATTTAGAATAGTCGAATATTTGAATTAATCGAATACACTAAATTATATTTTAAAGCAAAGCACATGTTTATTATGTACATCTACATCTACATACATACACACATGGATGACAAGAATGACTTTTTGTCGAAAAACTACATTTTTAGTTCTTCGACAAAAAGTCATTCTTGATGAACCTTTCTGCTTCCCGCAAAAATAGTAAAATACATTTGAATAGTCGAATATTCGAATAACTGATTAGTCAAATATCTGAATATTGAAATTTTTTAACTAACATAAAAGTCGAATTTAGAATAGTCGAATATTCTAATTACTCAAATACAATTCTGAGCCCTAGATGTCAAGTTCAGCGATCTTAGTACGTACGTATAAGTCTCGGTATAAGTTATACATATTTTAGTCGCAGCATAGTAATTTTTTTAACGCTCAGCCATGCGCTTTAAGGCGATAGAAATTGACGAAATAAAACGGTTCGATATTATGCAGATAAATTACCGAAGGTCACTGGAGGTTTAATGAGGAAAACGAAGAAACCATCTTTGTATGAAATTTTTAACAAAATTCCAGAACAAACTGCTTGAGCGATCATTGCGAATTTGTAGTGAATGGTGGTAATTTGATTCACCGTGTGGCATGACCAGAACAGCGTACATTTCGTGACATATACTCAGCTTATGTTAACTTTATACGTAAACACTAAAGTGAGTATGTAACTGTAGTGTTTGATGGATACGCTGAAAATTCCAGTCTTGAACGACAACAACGACTTGTGAAGTAAACTTCGGCTACAATTGCATTCAATGGAAATCTACCAATACACGATCAACAAAAGACATTGTTAAGTAATATAGCTAACAAAGATCGTTCAATTTCTCAATTTGTCGAGAGGCTAAATTCTGAGAATATTAATACTTTTCCTGTTTTAGACGATGCTGACTTACTAATCGTCAAAACCGCTATCGATCTACCAAGTCAACACGACACTGTGGTTGTACTTGGTCAGAATGTGTATATTCTCTACCTTATTATTGCTCATGCTCCTCAAGATAAGGATATTCTGTTTTTAAACCAGCCCAAGGAAATATAAAAAAAAGGATTTATAGATCTTCTGACATACAATCAATCATCTAATGATATTAAAAATACTAAAGAAACTGTTCTTTTTGTACATGCGTTTAGTGGTTCTGATACCATGCACTCTGCCTGTTTCAGAAAAAGAAAATCTCAAATCGTAAACATATTAAACAAGGGAAAGGATTTGGAAGATGTACATATTTTCAACAATTCTCAATCTATGAAAGGGCAAATTGAAAGTGCTGGTGAGAAATTCACACTTGCGTTATATAAAGCTGAACGAAAGGAAACTTCTTTGAATAGCTAATAAGTTGGTTGGCCAATCCAATCATGCCGTAATTTTATCTAGATTGGCACCAACATCTGCAGCATTAAAACAGCATTCTTACCGCGTATTTCACCAAATTCAATCTTGACGAGGAGAAGATATACAGTGGGGTTGGAAAAAATAGGCAATATTTTATCACCAGTTTTTACTACCGAGGCGCCGCGCCGGCTCAGATTTCTGTTCTGAAAGTTATATCATCATCATCATCATCATCCGCAGTAGCCGTTTTGAGTCCACTCTTGGACATAGGCCTCTCGTAAATCATTCCATTTCTTACGATCTTGAGCACTTTGCATCCAGTTGTGCTGGATGCGCTTGATGTCGTCAGACAATCTTGTTGGGGGACGTCCTCAGTTTCGATACGCCTCGTGTCTAGGTTTCCAATCTAGAATCTTCTTTGTCCATCTTCCATCCCTGACTCTGGCAATATGGCCTACCCAGTTCCATTTCAGCGTTGTAATTCTTTCAACTGCATCCTTTCAAATCTTTATCTGATTGTATGATTTGGAACCCTGTCTCTGAGGGATATATTCAGCATTGATCTCTCCATTGCTCTCTGTGCTGCTTGGATCCTATTTATTACCTTCTTGGTAGGGGTCAGCGCTCCATATGTTAGAACCGAAAGTACACACTGGTCAAAGACCCTCCTCTTCAGGCACATGGGAATATCTGATTTAAAGACATCCCTCAGCTTTCCATAAGCTGCCCATGTCAGTCCTATTCTTATGTTTAATTCTGTGGTATGGTTGTCTCTTCCCAATTTAATCTCATGGCCCAGATATTTATAGGTATACACTTGTTCTATTTGCGTGTCGTACGTTGAAATATTTTTGGCCAATACAAGGTTGGTTATGTATTGTGTTTTAGAGAAGTTAATTTTAAGGCCAACTCGTGCACAAGAACTTTGAAGGTCTTGAAGAAGTTGACATGCATGATCCACCCGGTCTGCAATAAGGACTATGTGGTCCGCAAAGCCCAGGATGTTCAGATACTCTCTATTTATGTTGATTCCAATATTTCCCCAACTGTTGTTCTTCATGGCGCTTTGCAGCAAAGTGGTGAAGAGTTTGGGAGAGATGGTGTCTCCTTGTCTAATACTTTCTCCAAGGGAAATTTATTTGTGTCGCCATAGTACATTCTGACTGCAGCTGTTGCGCTATTATATATATTGCGAAGAAGAATTGTGTATCTATGATCAATGCTGCACTCTGTAAGTGCTCTCAACATGGAGGTATGCTGGACTGAGTCAAATGCTTTCTCAAAGTCTACAAATATCAGTATCAATGGCTTGTTGTATTCTGCAACTTTCTCTATCAAAGACTTTATTACAAGTGATCATTCGTTCCAAAGTCACTTCTAAATCCGGCTTGCTCCAGTGGTTGGTGGAAATCTAGTTTAGGTCCCAGTCTAATAGTGATTATTCTTATGAAGAGCTTATATAACAGAGATATAAAGCTGATACGTCTATAGTTTCCAATTTCTGTTATGGCTCCCTTTTTGTGTAAGATTATCACAACGGCATTGTTCCATTGTTCTGGTGTATTTCCTCCAAAGAGGCAGGCATCATAAAGAGTTTTTAGGGCTATTATGATGCATTTGCCTCCCTGTTTTATCATTTCGCCTACAATGCCATCTTCTCCAGGTGTTTTGTCGTTCTTCGTGCCTTTTATAGCGGACTCAATTTCTTCTACGGTTATATCTGGAAGTTCCTCAGACCCTTGATTCTGTATTACTGGGATTTCCACCTCTTGAATGGAGTCATCCTGACTATATAATGTTCTATAGTCCTCTTCGATGGTTTTTAGGATCTCTAGCTGTTCGTAAATGGTGTGTCCTTGTTTGTTTTTTAACTTGTAAATATTCCTCGTTCCTGTCTTCAACTTTCGTTTTAGAACATTTACGCTTTTGTTTTGTTCTATGGTTTCATTTACTTCTCTAGTGTTAAAGTTCCGTATGTCTTTCATGATGGCCCTTGAAATGTCTTTGTTTAAACTTCTTGCTCTGCTGTGTTCGTTGTGTGTTTATCTTTAATTTCCCTTCTTCTCTGCATTAGGTTTCTTGTGTCTTTAGTGAGTTTTTCATTCTTCCTTGTCTGCCCATCCTCACACTTCTTTTGCGCCTTCTTTAGTATTTCCTCTAACGTTTCATTAAGCCGTTCAATGTTGTTTTCGTCTTGCACACTGTTCTGTAGGTTTTTCTCTATTTCTTCCTGATATGCCCTCGTGTCAGTAATCGAAGTGAATTTGCCCTTTTCGGTCCTTGTTACCATTTTTCTTCTCTCCTTCTTCACATTCAAGACTATCTTTGCTCTAACCATTTTATATCATGCAGCTGTAAAAAGAGTTGCGGTAAGCGATGTGGAAGTCTTTGAGTTGGATTTCCTACATTGTTCAACCATGTGCTTCAACTGCCATGAACAGGGTTGCCTAAATGCATCACCTGACGAGATATGAAATGAAAAGAACCTAGCACAAGAAATGTTAATGGATTAGGCCTACTGGGCACTACTTAAAAAAAACGCGTCAGAGCTCTACCCGAGGCTCTACCTCATGGGTGGTGTGGAAAAGAGCTCAAATTAGAAAATGCATAGTTATAATGCTCTTAGATCCCTGTTGCAGCCAAATTTTAAAATACTTATGTAGGTATTATATTATAGCAGTAGAACTATATAAAACACTGCAATTAAAGCCACTTTTTACATATTTAAATAACCTGCTAAAAACTACCTCTAACTTTGAACGTTATTTGCGGGAATTCAGATTGGATTAGCTGAAATGCTTATAGAACAGTTTTTGAGTAGAATTTAATGGCAAACATTTTTGGTTCTATACATTTTTTTACGTCTGAACAACGGTTTACGACGAAATTGCAAAAAAAAACGGCACAATGTACCATCCGGGTTTTTTTTTGTAAAATAAAATAAGGGATGTTGAGGACATCGGCCGCATGGGAACTTTTTGGAGATTTCTTCCTACCCTTATTAGGAACATTATCTACGTAATATGAAAACTTTATAAATTATTTTTTCCAAAAAGTACTATTTCCGTGTACTACTGGCGCACATCCTGTTTAAAACATATTTTATTTAAACTTAACATAATTTATAGATATTTGGGAGAAATGTGTCGGTTAATTCCTTTTTGCTTCATACTCTTCTTAATAGAACCAAAAGTTTTCAGGATTCGATTAATATGCTGCCTTTTTAATAACATATTTTGATATAATATGTATGAACAGACCCTCTTAATATAATTATGTAATTATTGTAGTCATGCTTAAATCAATATTAACAATTTGCCAATAAATATTTGCGCGTATAAATTTCGACAATTTGGTTAAGAAATAATATATTCATAGATTTAACATAGTTTTATAATGTGACATGTGAAAATGTGGAATATGTTTTTTTATTGGTATTTTAAAGCATGTACGATTTCTGCTATATATTTTATAGGAATATTTTCATAAATAAAACACAATAAATATAGGTAAGCGTAAAACAATTAAAATTTATTAAAAATTTGTATCTGATTGAAACAATTTCTGATTAACAAAATTGTATACCCACTTGAAACGAAACAATTTTAGCACCACTTAATAAATCTTAAATGATATTTAGAACCGCTGTATCATGAGCATATTATGATAATATTGTACCTTTATATCAAGCTTTGTAAAGGTATTTATGTAGAGGTTAAATAATTGTAGTGCCCTGGGGCACTCCAATTATGTTCAATGTTCATTTATACTAATTTATAGTATCATTATCATTAATCCAAACCAAGATCCGAACATAACGGCGTATGTCTTTAACTTTTAAAGACAACCAGTACAGTGCCCGTAATCCCATATATGCTTAATCATGCGGCACAGTATCGAACACCTTCGCAAGATCTAGGAAAACTGCTATACATTTACTATCATTATTAAGATGGTTGGTTACTCTTTTTATTAGTTTATGTATTGCATAACCACTGCCTAGTCCAGCAACAAAACTAAACTGCCCATCCGACAAAATATTGTTCACTTTCAAAAATTAAATAAACCGGTCCTTCACACATCATATTGACTGGCCTATCCTATATTTCTGGATAGGCACCACTACAGGATTGTTGAACTGTTGAACCCGTCAGAAAAAGCAGATTAATAATGTGTTCAAGTGGAGAAAGCATGTCAGTATGTATCTTTTTTATAACTTCTGTTGTAATGCCATCAATACCTGGCCTACAATTATTTTTTAGCGAATCAATATGTTTCATTGACAGCTATAGATTCCATATACACAGAATGATAGTTACTCAAAAATTCTATACCTTCGCTCTATATTTTTTCCGCCGTTTTCAGCCCAATATTAGTAAAAAAAAAGAATTTGGGCAAATTCTTATCACAGTCAAACTTTTGTCCATTTTCATCGAATATATTGTTTTTGCGATTTCCTTATTAGTTCAATGATAATTTCATACATCTTTTTAAGATATTTCTTATTTGCATCCACTATGTTTCTACAATAGTTGTTTTTTGTGATGTTTATACTTTTTTAAGTTATTACGGTACGTTTGCATTCTAATTCGTTTTGATAAGACAAATTTAGTAAAATATGTCCTTTAATCCTATCTCTATTCTTGATTGATGTAATTATACCTGCCGAGATCCAGGGTTTAAGTTTTTTTTATTCTTTTATCCTGTATTAGTGCAAGTGATTTTTGAAATATTTTGTAAACTTCCATCACAAACCGACTCAGGGCTGTTCTTAGGAGTGTGCTGGTTGTGGCATGCACAAAGGCGTCGATTTTTTGGGGGCGGCCGAAAGAGGTGAGGACAAAAATCGACTAAGAAATGAATGTTAAAATTACTTAGCTAAGCGAAGTGGGCAAAGCTTACTTTGGCACCAGCTTCGGAAGCTGGTATAAAATATGAAAAAATTTCTTAAGGCATAAGAATTGAAGTTACCGACAAAGTTAATGAAAATAAAAATGGAAAATTTTAAGTAAATTTCTATTACAGTCATGCATAGATAAAGCCAGAATATCAGTTAAACAATATTTCAGTCATTACCGCAATGTAACAATATTTTTATTTTTTTGACATAATGCTACATAGTGAATTGATCTAGTTTTAGGATGAACAAACAGTGTCTAAATATGTGCTTGGGTTGGGAGATGCGCTTTTTAATGAAATGCAAACATATAATACCTGTAATAAATCATTTGTTGTCTCCATAGTTACCTAGTTATAATTTTAAGCATATTTTGGAATTTTAGCTGTAACGGTTATATCTAAAGAGCTAAAAATGATACAAAAATCGAGCGGTCTTCAATGTCACAGGAACGTCTCAAAGATTTAGCGATTATAACAATAGAAAATGAGAGCCGTAAAAACGTTGAACATTCGAAACTGCTTGACGAATATGCCTCCGTAAAAACTAGACAATTATTTTTTGTATTGTACTTTTGTTTTCCTGTTTTATTTATTATTTATTGCTTAAATATGTGTTTATTTTCGTTAAATAAAAGACTAAAATTTGTGTTTCTTATTTCGTTTTAGTATTGTGTTAATTTCAATAAATGTTTTATAATTATTAATAAAATAAACTAAACTGCATATAAAAAGTATTAAGTTTCTGAAAGGGGCGGCATTTCGAGTGCTGGAACAAAGGTGGCCGAATACCTAGGAACGGCCCTGAGCAGACTGTTGCTGCTCAGAATTGATTACGCTAACTACTTTTTCCTACGATTGTTGTTCAAAAAGGGTTTACAAGTTTTCAAAATTAATCTTAGTAAATACTTTGGAGTCCCCGGAATTATTTTGTGCATCGCTTTCAAGATCGGTACTAAAGCTTAGCATAATATGATAATGATCAATCATGTCATGACAATCATGACATGTTACATAAGAATCATACTGAATTTATTTTTTATTTTTTATAATTAATAAATATAAGATGTAGATGATGTGTGAGTTACATGAGTAATTTTATCAATTAAGGATGAATAACCACAGAACACAGAGCGCTAAAATAAAGAGGTAATCTGTGGTAACAATATCATTGCTCATTAATTATTCAAAATCAATGCGTAATTTCCTGCTGCTCGGCGGAATAACGCATGTATTGGTAAAAATTGCTAGAACACAAGAATAACAACATATATGGCGATAGGAAATTAAAATCAACTAGATGTTTATTTTAGCTTCTGCCTAACAGCTAGGTATATAAACCATTATTATTATTAATCAAAAAAAGTTGTCGTTTTAAAATAAGAATCTTGATGTTCATAAATTGAATGCATGAGATTGACTATTTGACACAAAAATAGTAATAAAACATTTAATTTATAGTCACTCCTATCAAGGTAAAGGTGAGAAAGGTAATGTCAAATGACATGTAAAATTAAATGATAATCATTTTTATGTGGTGCACTGAAAAAAAACGCAGCAAAATTAGTTACATTTTCGACTTACTCTTGAAAACATTAGAGCAATATTATTTCCCTACCACGGTGACAATAAAAATAAACATAATTGTAGCTATAGTAAACACAACATGATTTGCACTTTTATGTAGCATTTAGACATAACGCTTACCTCTGAATTAATATGCAAATTAATCAAAACTAGTGTTCACAGTTCAGCATTAAGGTTTCACAAAGAGCCGCTAGCAAAGCCACAGAAAAAAATAATTTTCGTTCAAACCGGCAAAACGTAATTCCTCGTAATATCGATTTTGCCGCGCCGCCGATCGTCGCACTGCAGCCAATTTCACACAATCTTTCCAAGCCAGTGGATTAGTGACTACTACCAAGTGTAAAAATGAACCATCTTACAATAAAACTACAAATACCGGTCTAGCCGCCTGCGTTGTCGCGTTTAGTTGTTAAATTTCCCTGTACTCATTTAGGGGCCCAAAAAATGAGGCTTTCACGCCTTTTTGCCTTTGATTAGCAGCCAAAGTGCATAGTATCAAATTGAATGTATTTTGCACGTTTATAACTACTAGAATAACTCGAATTTGCAACGAGAGCGAGCTTTAATTTGGTAATATATCTGATGAACACGCAATTCCTAACACCTAGCAAATTCCAAAAAAGATTCATCTTCAAGCTCAGAAACGTCCAACCATGGAATCATTGTTAACAATCAGATAAGATTTCAGGCGATTCCATTGAATACAAGGTACAATATCAGATAGATTATGAGTCTTGACAACCTCTCTCATAAATGGTGTGTGTGCCATATCTACAGAACCGTACAGGCTACGCAACGAATGCTATTAGCCCTTTAATAATTAATATTCTATATCTCAGGTATAAAGGACATCATCAGTTTATCACCGGATTCGAACGGCACTATTAATTACTACAATAAATAAGGTGATAACTAATTAATTCAATGGTCCCTCCCGCAATTGACTCCTGTATTTCTAGCCTGTATAGTGTGACACACTGAACCTGATCCAGTTTAGATTTCATCATTAGGAGGCTAACCCGCCGAGGGCGGAAAATTTTGGGGGGTGCCACCCCCAATTTTCGCCCAAAAATCGTTAAAAAAACAAAAAGGTCCTGGGTCTCTTGTCACCAATATATTTATATTTAAAAATAAGAAGAATAGGGAAAACGAATAAAAAAATAAACATGACAATGAATGTGTATTTATATTAAATCAAACTAGTTTTCCCATAGATATAAAGGATTCAGTTAAAAATTCTAATTATGTAATTGTAATAAATATACAGTTATTTCGTTCTTAAATAAAAATATATAAAATATTTTAATAGTTACCTACTAAATTTTTAATAATTAACAACAAGCACGATCAACAGAATTAACAGCATTCTTCCCCGCTTGACCGTCTGTTATTAATTATAGTCTTTCATTGAAATATAGTTTAATTAATTTACATGAGCATATGAGCATATTTATTGATTCGGAGCGGCTATTTTCCTTTTGGCGCTGTGGAGGCTTGTCCCTCCAGGCCCGCCTGGTAGCTACGCCACTGCGCCCCTTCTCATTTTTTCCATGTAGTTTTATTTATTGTGGTGTGGGATGAATTGTGTGAAAGTTATTTATATTTTTCTATCTTTCACAGCTACTAAAAATATAAATAACAAATACGAAAAAAATGTGTTTACTAGAAATATATAGATACGGAACAAACACAGGAATCTGGAGTACATCGGTTAATTTTTATGATATTTAGCATCTTCTGGCGGCCCCTGAGCCCTGGAGGCCCGACGCAGAATGCGTCGTCTGCGTGATCTTAAGTCTACCATTGAACAGTAGAGGGTTTAGGAAAATAGGGCTTAGAAAAATTAATAAGGGGAGAGACACCGAAAAAAATCTTAAGGTTAGCTTTTATGTCCAAAGTTTGGCTAGGGTTGATTTTTCTTTCCATGTCTAGAAGAGAGATGAGAGGAAGCCAACTTATTATTACTCGTGAATAGTTTCGTTTCAATATCTGTCCGTTTTAAATTCAAATTATTCGATTTATATCAGAACATTATCAGGAATACGCTGTTTTAAAATATGTAAAAAAGGAATCGAATTTTACCCGTAACTGGCAATCACCATTCACCAAGAAGATATTTTCGGCATCATCACATAGAGGATACTCGCAATAAATATATGTCCTTACATAATAAAAAATACAAACAAAAGCGACGCGACGGCATGAGCTTAAAGTTTATTAGGGTTTATTGGCAAGGAAGTAAATTGAATTTCAAACATTATCAAAACAAGCAATTAATATCAAATGAAAACGTTCACAGAATATACCCTTTAGTGTTATTTATTAAATAAACCAAATTCTATAAAACTCATAATAAGTAGGTAACTAGTTTTGGCATAATTGTACGTTAACTGTTTTTGTATAAGAGTAGCGTCAGAAAATATAATTTTTTACAATCTTATTATTATTATTACGCTACGATTTTTTCTACATAAATAAAGCACTATTTGACATAAATGCGCTAACTTCATTGTTACATACAAAAGGATATCAAACTTGCAGTTAAACTTCTGAAGAAATATCTCTTCAGTTGGCAACATCGCACATCAATATAAAATGCGCGCGCAAAATATAAAAAAAAACGCGCGGAATTCTGCA
>MU188508.1:50898-61619 GCA_016904865.1 Pissodes strobi | reverse complement strand
GAGGCAGGATATCAGGTTGACTCCATTTACACCGATCTATCTAAGGCATTTGACAGCGTTTGTCATCCGCTTTTGATTAGGAAACTCTCACAGATTGGAATCACCGGTAGTTACTTAGCATGGTTCCTACCTCTCTGAGCATCGTCAACGTGTGGTGGTTTGTGGACGTCCTTCACGCGAGATTTTCCTAACATCTGGAGTTCCTCATGGTTCACACATTGAAGCGGGCACTTCTTGTTGTTTGTTAACGATGTCATGTCATGTTTTAGGTCATCCCGCATTATCGTATATGCGGATGTCTTGAAGTTCTTCAATACCGCTGGTGCGTGTCATGCGAATAGTTTACAGTCTGACCTCAACGAATTTGAGTCCTGGTGCTCTTCTAACTTTTTGAGAATTAACGTTTCTAAGTGCAAGTCTGTTAGCTTTTACAGATGTATAAATCCAGTTGTGAGCCCTTACAGCATAAACAATGAATTTATTGAAACCTTAAAATCTGTCAATGATCTGGGTCTGACATTTGATTGTAAGCTCTCCTTTTATCAGCATATTGATGGTATTATTCTCAAGGGTTTCAGACTGCTTGGATTTGTGAAGCGAAACACAAAATGTGTCTATATATCTGTCTGGTCCGCAGCATCCTCGAGTATTGCTCAGTTATTTGGTCTCCTCTTTATGCCATCCACAGCAACAGACTTGAGCTAGTGGAAAATAGATTTGTAAAGTATATATTATACAAGCATCGTTTCCCTTCCTCTGGACTAACCTATGAGACCAAGCTAATGCTGGGTGGTATGAAGATTCTCGAATGTAGAAGGAATGATGCACTGCTTCTGTTCACATTTAAACTTCTGAACAACATTGTTGACTGCCACCAATTATTGGAGCTGGTTCTTTTACTTGTCCCAGTCAAACGTACAAGGCAGCTACATCTATTTTACGAACCTTTGCATAGAACCAACTCAGGTCTCACTGCCTTTGTTGACAGAATGATGTGCAACTACAATAGACTCTATTCCGACTGTGATATTTTTAATACTTCTTTACCAAAGTTGAAGCGACTCGTCAAATATGGTTCAGTTTGGGGTTACATTCTATATTTTGTTGGTTTTTTATTTTGTGACTACTTATTGTTGTGCAATTGTTCTCTTTACTGTTTATATAATTTGCACTGTATTGTTTTCGTTGATGTAGGGTAAACTGGTCCATAGTGAGACGCGGTCCATGGTGGGAATTTCAGTCTCCTGGCTATTCTATTGTCCCGGTAGAGCTATGCTTCAGTGTGTGTGCTATCATAACAGTGCCGGCTTTCAGTCTCTTATTGGTTTTTCCATTCGTACGGTGCGTTTCGATGTTTTGGAAATTCAGGTGAGTGATCAGCTGAAAATGTATTTCCATGTTCAGATTTTTTCGAATAATCCGCCGAAATGCATCCTTTTTAACAAGAATTTGGTATGAATATCTAAAAGATACATAACCTCAATATTGTCTTAATCAGTTTATACCCAGCTCTCCCACTTTGATAAAATTTTGGTCATTTGTATTTTGATGCCCCATGGTCCATAGTGGGAAATAAGCGGTCCATACTGGTATATGATAAAATATGCTAAGAATTTTCATTCTTTGCAGAATTGAATATCCCAACTTTCAGCAGTTTAAAAAAACACAGAGCCAAATATACAATGGTGATGAGACTGGTGTCACCAATGTGCATAAACCCGTGAAGGTACTTGCTAACATTAAACAAAACAAAATTGCAAAAGTGACAAATGCTGAACGAGGCACATTAATAACAATGTGCACCACAATATGCGCTAATGGAACTTTTGTACATCCATTCTTTATATTCACAAGGAAACTATTTAAGCCTTTCATGCTTACTGATGAAGCTTATCTAGGATCAGACGGTGCAGCTTTTCCCTCTGGTTGCATGACAGGAGACAATTTTTGAAGTATATAGAGCACTTTATTAAACACGTGCGAAGCAGTAAAGAGTTCCCAGTTCTATTAATTCTTGACAACCATGAGAGCCGTTACGATGCTCGTGTGCCGAATATGTGTAAACATAATGGGATTATTTTATTGACATTGCCGCCCCACTGCAGCCATAAATTACAACCTCTGCGCTGGACGTGAGCTGTTTCTTTCCATTTAAAAGCTATTATAATCAAGGGGTTGATGACTGGTTGCTAAATCATCCTGCCATACCTATGACCATTTATGATGTTTGTAGTGTTGTTGGTACCGCCTACCCTAAAGCATTTACTTCTGTCAACATTCTCAAAAGATTTAAAAAAAAAACCCAGAGAGTGATTTTATGTCAGCTTATGTCACTGATAGGCCTGAACAAAATAGAAATGGTGACGAAAATAAGGCTGACGAAGGTGTTCAGGATATGGACTATGTTCAGGATGTAGGAGATGTTCAGGATGTAGAAAATAATCAGGATGCAGAAAATAATCAGGATGTTAAAGAACCACGACATGTCAGCCCAATTCGTGGCCCATCCAATATAATAACCCCTGAGCAAATCAGGCCACATGCCAAAGCTGCTCCTAGAAAAAACCTTAGGAAAAGCAGAAAGAAGCTACAGTAATCAATAATAACAGATACCCCCGTAAAAGATGCCATAGATTAACAGCATAAAGAAAGATTGGCTAAAAAAGCACTTTCAAAAGAGAAAAAGCAGAGGCTAAAAAAGTTAAGCGTCAAGTTTTTAATGACGACATAGTTCGAACAGTGATGTTAGTGAAGAGATTTGGAATGATTCTAGCGATTTAGAAAGCTTCACATCAGAATATCAAGATTTGTCTATTCAAGAGCAGGACTATGTTATAGTAAGATATATGACAAAGAAAACTGTTAAACATTATGTTGATCAGGTTATTAAAATAAGTGGAGATGAATATAATATCTCCTTTATGAAGAGAATTGTGGCCGGAAATTTGTTTTCCCCGACAAACCCGATAAAAATACCGTAGAAGCTGCTAGCCAGTTTTAGTTCCCTATGAATTTTTTCCAATTTAAAATAGACTAAAAGTGTTTTTTTTTAAATCCCACTATGGACCACTATGATTCCCACAATGAACCATTCAGTGGTTCATAGTGGAACTTGTTGAATAACATTTGTTACAAATAAAGGATTACTTGAAATTATTATTAGTTTGTTTCCTTACATCTATACCCATATATAGGTACGCTTATTATAATTTACAAACGCTTAATAAAGGTGCTATACATTTTTGAAAATAACCGTCCCATTATGGACCAGTTCACCCTATTCTTTTTTCTTTATTGTACCATTTGGAACTTCTATATTGTTCGGTAGTGTATTGTTTGCTTAAATAAATTCCTACTTGAATTAAAAACTAGTTACAACTTAGTTCTCGGACAGAACCGGTAACAACAATAACGAAAATTTAAGGTTACAGAGAGTAGGAAACTATAATAGCTCGACATAATTGCAGTACCCATTGTATTATCGAATTACCATCGTGCTGCTGTTTTTTACTTTTTAGACAAATAATAGAAGCCAGTACCAGTTGCTTTGAAATTCGTTTTGTTTCTAATATATTTTTTAACAAGTATTATCTAGTTAGGATTCAAGGCAAATATTAAAATTATGATCATCTTTATACAAACACAGCGGTAGAAAAACTTGGTTTAATATATTAATTAATTACAATATGTGAGTTTGCATGATTTACTACATGAAATAAATCTTCGTGTTAGAAAATAGAACAAGTTATATGTCCTTTCATGGAATGGCACAAAATTACCATAAAATAATAAAGATCTATGTACAATTTTCTGATTTGAAATAGCAAATTTTTTACCAGAAGATGATACTCACACTTGTAATTCTTAAAAGAAAGCCTGTATATTAATAGTATATTATGATATAAGTGTATAAGAGGGCCTTTAAAGCACGCGCGACATATTTCAAAACACGACGCGCAGCGGAGTGTTTTGTAAGTCGCAAGGGCTTTAAAGGCCTCTTATAGACGTATATCATACGCTATTTTTTATTACGAATGCATCATAATCTCAAAAATGTTTTAAATATTAAACTTAAGGGATATATTGACGAATATATTAATCTGTCACATTTGACATGATCAAATGTTTCTATAGCAACCTTTAAAAAAAGTAGGCGCATCATAAACATCATTTTAAGCACGCTGCAGCGTGCGATAATCGTTGATTATGATGCATGCGTAATAAAAAATATTTAAAGAGTGTCTCCAAACCATTGAACGAAAACATCCAGTGTGAGACCAAATATTCAGGAAGTTCGTCAGTTACGATGTCAACCTTAAATATAAACCGCAACTTTCTTTCGTAAATATAATCTTTCCATCCGACCCCAATTGGCAAATTCAATATTTCTCCTAATGTCACTCTAAGAGTCCGTCCTCAAAACATATTTCTTTATCTTTCAGTTTGTAACGTTGGCTGTTGCAAAGCCCTATGAATGTAAATGTCTTTCTGAGGCTTCCACCCTCTGGAGGATTTCCATGGCTTTCGACTGGAAAGCAGAGCAAAATAAATAATTCAATTTAAGTTCAAGAGAAATGCCGCATTGTTATTATTATTGAAAAGATGAAATTGGTATTAAGACAGAAGTATATTTATTGTTTTAAATTGAATATTGAATGAATATTGTATAGTTTAGAATAATAATCATTGAAATATGATTCTAAGTAAATATTGCGCCTACTGACGATGGCGACCATTCTAAGCATGTGTTCAAATGCTGTAAAACAGAAGAATACAAATAATATTCAATGTGATTCTAGTTGTGCAAAAGTGCAAAAATCGATTTTTTTAGTGAGAAGTTCTTAATGTGGGGTCGAGCCGAAAAGACAACTTCAATAATGTAAAGAAGCTGATAATTCATGTGAAGTTGAGCTTCTAAAATGCATATCAAAAAAATGGATGAAGAAAACAAGATAATGAAAAACACCAGCTGAATATAAAGAGATGTGTCTTGTATGAGAGGAAGAGCTGAAAATAACCTTGAAAACTCTAGGACCCTGGTAAATAGAAGGCAAAAGCAAGCATTCAGCTTGAGGACAAAAAAGGAATTAAGGAAAATGCATGGGCTCTAACCATTTTTTTAACGTTTGGCACACACGCAAAAGGAAAATCCTATACCACTCAACGAGCGGTGCGTGTGCGGAGAAGACGGTGGACATTGGACTTGAAGCACTGTAGGTTGTAGTTTTCGGGAAAGACGTTGGTATTGTATGGTAGGTAGAGGGTTCGCTCGGAAAGATTTGCCCTTTAACACGTCGACTAAAATTGATCTTTTATATATACCCTTCTATTTTACACGAAAATTCCTATCTCCTTCGAGAATTCTCAGAATATTTCGAGGGTTGAGCTTTTGTAGATCCCCCGGTGCCACAAGGGCATTTTCGAGATGCTCTGACGTTTCAGCCATAGTTTGGCAGAATCTGCATTAGTCGTAAGTGGTTCTCCCCATTTTCTTGAGGTGGTACCTCCAGGGGCCATTTCCATTGACACCTGGATCCATAAACTTCGGATATCACTCCTTCTTTCATCTATGATCCATCTATGTACCAGACCAATGATCCCCTCTCTGGTTGTTTTAGTCTTTCTCCTGTAGTAATGCGGCCTTGAATTACCACTTCAAAGTTCTCGGCCGTCTATTCCAGAGTCATGCAAACCTTCTGACAAAAAAGTGACATCCTAGGTGTTCGCACCTGAACTGGCAATTACTTATGATGCCTGCCGATTCAAGGTATTTTAAGAGCTCTTTGTTGATCAGTTTCTTTATGACTTTGGACATGATGGGAAATGAGGCAAAGGAGACAACCAAGAAATCAGTATTAGATTTCCAGACAACCACGGAACAAATATTGACTTTCGTTGAAAATAATGACTTGACAGGCTGCAAATGTAACAAATGGCCATAAAAAGAACCGATATAAAAGCTCCTTTAAATTGAGGGTTGCATTGCAGCTTAAGCTGAAATTTATGCTACCTAATCTACGACCTGGAGATCTACTAATAAATATTTGTCTGAACATTAAACGCCGGATATTGCTCCAGGAAGAGGAAAAGACCAGGGTACATGACTAGTTGAAGATGCAGGTGCAATTTTTCATCAAAACGTGCAGTGCCTTAGTTGTAAATAAACTTATCTAAAACAATTCTTTTGACGTTCATAATTGGCATGTCAAGGGTGGTGATCTAATATGGTTTATATCCACTGCCCAGCCTGAAATTAATATACTTCAATAAAGCTTGTTCTTCTGAGTTACTTAACGATCGTCTATATTTAAGACATATTGATTGTTTATAATTCCGAAGCAAATTTTGCATTATTCGTGTGATAATATTCAGTGCTAAATCAACAGACTGCAAGTGACGTTGCGAAATAAAGCAGCGAACTAGAAAAATAGGATGCAAACCCCATATCTGTGCCCATGCCGATAAATTCATTTTCTGAATACAGCCAGTCTAGAATATGCCATTAAAAATTTTTTATTACCTTTGCGCGCATCCTGAATCTTTTCATAAATCACGAACGATGACAGCCGAGTCCTTCCGATAAAACGGGCATATTTCATTCGTAATTTATTTTAAAAATAAAGGGCAATTTCCTTTGAGGAGATAAAAGTTTGTTTTCTTATTTGTGTCTGCTTTCGATGTGTCTTGAATGCAAAACGGCTAAATATAAAAATGAAAATTCGTATTAAATCCTGGATTTCTCCCTGGGGCTCTATATTTTCCCCTTTTTGTAGCTTTGCGCTTTAAAGGAATAAAATAGTTTTATTGCATGAAAGTTTGTTGTGTGGAAGCGAACTTTCGAATGTGGCCATTCAATCAATTCTTTTCGAATTGGCAACACTTTTGATATCTGGAAAGTAATTTCTCAAATGCAATAAGCCAGGAATCAATTAGATTAACAGCCACCTGGCTACTTTGTTGCAAAGATGATTCTGAAAAATATCAAAACTCTGGATAAACTAAAAATCCTGGAACTAGCAAGACTGGCTATCTAGGTAATAAACTAAAATAACATGAGTCAACGTAGAATTCTCAAAGAATATTGGGTGACATCTCCCATTGTTCCAACTCTGAGCTGCAGCCGTAGGTAGCATGTATCACAGGAAAACGAAACTATTTAGTACGTCAACATGAAAATCGCAAGAAAAGCTGGAATACTGACTTGTATGGACCAATGCTTGAGCCATTCTGGAAAGGAACTAGATTGTTATTGATATTGCTGTTTGCCTAGTTCAAAATTATCATTGGAAAACACGGTGAAAAAATCATGATTTTAAATAGTTTAAGGATGGTATTTATCATATACCAAAGCAGAACAGGGTAGCGGAACGCGCAAACTGATCTATCATTGAAAAAAATTCAAAGTTTAAATTATTGGGCGGGATCTATAAATACTGCAGTTTATCCAAAAAATAGATCTCCAACCAACGATACAGTGGGAAAAACTCCAGAACAGCAGCTTGAGCAGAACAAGACATCTTAAGATTTTTGGACGCGAAGCTTTTGTGGAAAAAATGAAAAGATTATTCCTATCGGATAATGTGAAGACGATTAATGGTATACAAAGAAGCATTCAGAATAGCCACGAAAAATATTGATTGAAAATAAATTGATACAAATTTGGTTTTTGCAGATAGATCTTTGGACTCGATAGATCCCGAAATGTGTCACAACTGGCTACGTCTGGTGGCATTAATTCTAAGTCGAACTTAAGGTCTGTTAGGAAGTTGTACAAATTGGGAAACTGTAGTAATACTAAAAGTTTTAAGGTAGAAGAACAGCAGTCAACAGCAAATTAAGAATATCAAAAGTCAGGTATAGGCTTTAAATTACATTCTGTACCTTAAACCAAAATGTGATCAAACATATTGAAAAAAAGTCGTTCGTACTACGAAAGTCGACCATGGATGTCGCCAAAAATAAATTGGTGTCTAAAATTTAGAAATACCCAGATGTAGTACCTATCGGTACAAAGCCTGGTTGGTAGCGAAAGCATTTATCCAACCCAGTTCTTCGAAATTCTAGTATGAAATTTTCTGTTGTGTTGAATAGATCAATTAGATTTCACTATAGTCTTATTTAATGAGATCTAGACGAATTTATAAACTTGTAGCAAACAGAGGGTTTTATCCAAGATGAGAGGAAGCACCAAGCATGCCAATCAGAAAATGCATTATCCTTCGCATCTCCGCCATCCCTCATTACACTTTGTAGTATACAACTTTTTCCCAATCGGTACAATTTTTAAAGAAGTTATCTAAAAACATGGTGATTCAGCCGACCCTGGCTAGCCGCTCGAGCTCATGCATCGCCTTGATGCGTCATTACAATTTTGTACCGGTCGGTGACAAGCAAGAATCCGTAAATCGGTTCTTTCTTTTGGTTTTAAGAAGAAAAATGCCTAGAAATCGTATTTCTAGTGTAGTGAAGTGTTAGTGATACGTCTTGCTCGCAAAGGAGGCGAAAAAAGGAGGCAATATGCATCGGGAGAAGCGAATCAGGGGGTGAGTCCATATAAGATTATATGCCAAAATTTCAAATATACATAAATACCTGGTTATCTTAAATATATGAAAACAGAATCTCTCGTATAAAAGCAAACTAAATGTGTATAATACTAAACTGAGTATTATGAATAAATATGACACTTGTAACCCTTATTTTTTTTACTTAATAAAATTGAAATGGAAGATACTCTCAAACTTAGTAGTTAGTTTTAACTATACTTATTAGAATAAAATAGAGTGCGAACGGGTTACAGTCAAAAATGCGAAAGAAGCAGTAAACAATTACACAGACTCAAACAATATATTCGGAATTGAAATATATTATATCGAAATGAATATAAGTAATAAGCAACAGTTAACGATACGAGCTATTCGAACCGTTCTCTAGTAATCTCGTCTAATCGTACATCCTACCAAAGAAATATACTATTCAATCACAAAAAGTGTTTACATAACACAATCAAAAGGAGGAAATATATACCGGTCGTCCTACACATTTATTAATGTTTTACATAGAATAAAACGTTTATACCATATAAAGGAATATAAAAATAGAAACAAATGGTTATAATGCCTTCGTATCATTCGTTTTTCGATATTTGATCCCCGTATGGGGCACATGTGGGACTATAAACTACAATTCGATTCGATGCAAATATTGCAAAACAAAAAAACAAAGTTATATTTAATTATGATCCACTGACTCATACTGCAGATCTATATGAAAATTTAAAAGTATGGCAATTACATAAGGTATTAAAATTTGAACAGAATAAACTTATTTACAGGATAATAAATAAAACTCAAAATTAAAATATTATCATAATATTTTCAAAGGATATTCATAGCCACAATACTAGAGAGTTTATAGGAAATCATACTGTTATTATTACTAAAATGCAATTATCCTCAATACCAGTGTTCAAAAACACTGTCTAGAGGAATAAGGACTATGTATATTGTAATTATTGCTATTACTGTATTAACAAATACTTTTCAAAAAAAAAATAAAAATAAAATAAAAAATTAAAATTTTGAGTAAGTCGAAGAGTGTCCTTTTCTCACGAAATTAACCTCTAAAAACTAGCCACAAAGGCAAGCTGACGCATAATTTACGAGCGACTAAATCCCAAGTTGGGTATTATTATAGCTTGCATGGCCCTCCGTTGGCTTTGCTCGCAACGGAGGCTCAATCAACAAGAACTAAAAGTGCTAACCAAAACTAACCCAAAATTAAGGGAAAAAGGCGGAATGTTATCGTTCGGCTTTGTCGAAGCAATGTAATACCGGAACGCATTATTTTTAAACAATTCGTGTTGACATGAGCCGTCCGGTGAGGGAAAAAATTGGAGTAAACATTGCTTGCAGGAGATGTTAATAACTAATAATAATACCTATTTACAAATTCGCATTTGCAGATGCGAATAACTTTAACTAAAATTGGCCTTCACATTTGCAGATGTGAAGGGCCCCCAACAGCCTCCACCCCAGTAGGTATATTATGTAAAAGTAGTTAGAGGCACACTATATCCCTACATTTGCCGATGTAAAGGATATATGTACTGACAAAAATAAAACGGTATAGTGCTATGTATTTGCAGATACAAAAACAAATAACCACCATACTATTGCAACCCTCTTACATAAAATCACTGCATTGGAGGTAGCGAATTATTACACTCTTGGTTTCTATTCAAAACAGAAATTACAGTATTTGCAGATACTGTAAATATGCTAAAAAATCGTTGCATTTGCAGATGCAGTCGAAAGCATAACCAGGGTTAAGCAGCAAGCAAAATGGTGAATAGTTCGTTGTATTAGCAGATACAATCGATCGTACCCACTGTCTGCAATTGCAGTTGCAGATAGTGAACATATTCATGAACCTATTTTTCTGTTCAAAAACAGAAATTGCAGCATTTGCAGATGCTGTAAATAGGCTAACAGATCGTTGCATTTGCAGATGCAATCGATATCATAAGTAGCAAAATCAAGGAAACTCTTTTGCATTTGCAAATGCATTAGAAGATCCTCTCACGCTAGCTGAGGAAATAACTTAGCCAAATCAAGACTATCAAGACTTACCAACATCAGAAGCACCAGATGGTCCTGAACAAAGTAACGACCACCTAGCTGTGTAGGTGTAGGATAAAAAAAAAAAAAAAAAAAAAACGG
>MU188508.1:37588-50798 GCA_016904865.1 Pissodes strobi | reverse complement strand
GAAAAAAAAAAAAAAAAAAAAAAAACGGTGAAATCACACCTGCGAGGCCAGAACTACATACTCAGATAGTTTAGCCGGGACAATTACTTATTAAAAGGACTAGAGATAAAAAAAAAAAAAAAAATGATAGAGAAGTATCCACCAGCTGCCAACTGCAATGTCCTGCCAAGACAACTACTGTATTATCAATTACAGAAACAACTATAGTCCGTGCGATTAGTGCCTTAGCCCTCCCTTTCAATAATTTAATTAGCCTCTGAACTAGAATTATACGTTCAAAATTAGCAATTAGCAGAGAAAAAAGGTAAACAGTTCAATAATAGAGTGGGTACAGGATTATAAAATCCCTTTCAATAGGACACCACTCCGGTTAGCAAAGTAGAAGACTACGTAGGACGGCAAAAAATTTAATTTCAAAATACGCATTCTTGGGGAAAACTGATCTCTTAAAGATGCATGTTTCCTTATCCCCATGCACAGTAGTCAAAAAAAGTTGTTAAGATTCATTTTTTGCAACGTACTATACCAATTTAATTGTGTTTCATTTGGTTTATGTACAGCTCCATATCTTTTCACAAAACTGAAACCAGTTGTAAGATATGTAAAATTAAAGGGTATAAAAACTGTACTCTACTTAGACAATTGGCTAGTTATTGGTAATTCAAAAGAGAATTGCTTAAAAGTATAAATAAAATTACATAAACATTACAAGATTTAGGTTTTATATATAAAAAAAAAAGCGTAGTTATTCCCACTCAAACAAGCTCACTTTTGGGGTTTATACAAGAGAAAAGGGACCTACTGGCAGAACAGTCTATTATCTTTACCCTGAAAAATACTTACTCACATCTCCTTGCGGAGAGAAACAACCATTGTGGAAGAAAATTTCTCTGGCTGTAGGGAAATTACGAAGTTTCCTGAGAAATTAAACTGATTATTTTTTATTGCAAACTATAGAACCGTAAAAAAAATATATATATATATATATATAAAATTAAAAAAAAAAAAAATAAAAAAATATTAAAAAATAAAAAAAAAATCGATACGTATTTTTTTATTTCCGCTAAAGATGAATATTACAAGAGCTCTACCAGTTTTTAGTATTGTATATATAGATATACCATGCATGGTGTGACGTAACAATTCATGTGTATTATGATGTCATAAGCACATCTCAAGGCGTTGTATCTGCCTCATTTTTCGGCTTAGGGAAAAAAGAAAAAACATATGTTTACTTATTTTTCATGGGCTATCGAAATCAGCAGTAATAAAAAAAAAATAAAAAAAAAAATAAAAAAAATATGAAACTTCCTCATTGTCAGGAGAGCTATTCTATAACAAAGCGTACCTAATGAAGCGATAAAAGTGATTATTTCTTCATTGACAGATAGCGCCCTCAAACAATACGGAAATACTTACAATAAATAGGGGAATTTCTGTTTTTCTAAGCGCCAACAAATATATAATAAAACCGTAAACTTATTCTTGAGCTCCTAAATATTCAATTGTCTTCGGAGTCATCCTACTCAAACAAAAGACGAAGCGGTTATAAAAAGTTTTCTCAATGGAACATTTAACATAAGACCCCCAAAATCAAAATACTCAATTACTTGGGATTCCTACCCAGTTCTACAGCGCTTAAAGAGCATGTACCCTCACGAATTCTTAAATCTACAAATCTAACTTTAAAGCTAGTAACACTCTTAATACTAATAATGGCACACAAATCACGGACAACCCGGAAGTAAAAATAGACAATATTTTTAAATATGAATACATAATTGAAATCAGATTCCCGGATAAAATAAAAGCAAGTGGCTTAAACAGGCTTCAACCTAGTTTGATATTACCTTATTTTATTAATCAACCTGAACTATGTATAGTCACAATATTAGAGACTTACATAGAACGCATAAAAGGAAAAAGGGTGCTACCAGTCAATAAAAGGTGAATAGTTCGTTGTATTAGCAGATACAATCGATCGTACCCTCCACTGTCTGCAATTGCAGTTGCAGCTAGTGAACATACCTATTTTTTTGTTCAAAAACAGAAATTACGGCATTCACAGATACTGTAAATATGCTAATAGATCGTTGCATTTGCAGATGCAATCGATACCGCAAGTAGCAAAACCAAACAAAATGTAATACTCACTCACAAAAAGCCCTATCACCCAGACAACAGTCAAACCATTAGCAGATGAGTCAAGTTAATACTAAAAGCCAGCAATATAAACACGGAAATCTTTGGGGCACACAGCACGCGACACGGGGCAACTTCAGCAGCTCAAAGAATGGGAGTTACATTACAAACCATTCAGAAGACAGCTGGCTCGACAGAAAAATCAAAAGTATTCTCGAAATTCTATAAAAAACTTGGCGTGGGTAATCCCACTGGATTGGCATCTTGTTTTTTGAACCATAAACTCCAAGGAATCATATAAATATTGAGCTACAATTATAACTTACTTACCAACTTGTTATCATATTACATAAGAATATTGGTATAGTATTAAAAATAAGTTAAAGGTTAATATCAGTTAAGCGTTAAACATGATATATGTACCTTCATGATGTGTGTTATTAAATCTAATGGTTATAAATTTGAATTTTAGTTTATAAAAAGGGCCTTACAAATCTAGGACTACAGAAAACTCGCAGTTTTCAGTTAATGTAGATTACATCGCAAATACTTTAAACATCTACAAAGTGTAATGAGGGATGGCGGAGATGCGAAGGATAATTACAAGATCAATCGACTTACCTGTAAGGAAGATCGATCGGAATTATCCGAGCATCTCCGCCATCCCTCATTACAAACCCACCCAGTCTTTACCTTCTCCCTATCACCCCAAATGCAATGTAATCAAAAATCTCACGAACCAAAATTGTAATGACGCATCAAGGCGATGCATGAGCTCGAGCGGCTAGCCAGGGTCGGCTGAATCACCATGTTTTTAGATAACTTCTTTAAAAATTGTACCGATTGGGAAAAAGTTGTATACTCCAAAGTGTAATGAGGGATGGCGGAGATGCTCGGATAATTCCGATCGATCTTGCTTACAGGTAAGTCGATTGATCTTGTAATTTTATGGCCTTAACCAAGTTCCTAGAGCTTGCAATAAAAACATAGTATTTGTCTACCATAAATCAAGAAACAATCAAAGGATTCATTTTTTGTTCGGCTTTGAGAACTACCACACATTATAGAAGAAAAGTGATAAAAACTGATTGAGAAATGCTGACAAATCTTTAAAATTGGTCAAGGTATAAGATAGAAGTGACTTTCTAGCCTATATGGATTGGGTTACTAAGATTGTTGAATAAATATCAATCTAAACTTGCTCAATAAAAATTTTATATAAGCATGCGTCCAAAATGGTTTTTACTTAAATATGCAGGATGTGTAAATTTCAGTAAACCTTCCACAAATTCCTTTGTAGGAACACTTAAATGCATTTTTAATATTTCTATTTTTTGTTTGCACTACATAATAATTTTTGGTTAATCTCACACATTTTTAAACCTTAGATAAACTTCGACAACTGCGAATATTCATGTTTGTCACTTCTGACTTGGAAGTAGATTAGTATTATCTATCTAGACCTACCATATAGAACGCTCATTTAATAAGCAATTATATTTGAATAATAAAAAGATATTTAGATCCAAATAAATGTCATGCAATGCCACCTTATAACCAGAGCGATTTAGGATACGAATTTTCTAATTGACTTAACATTTCGTCGTTCTAAGATGCAAATTACCTAACTCACAAAATGACAGTTTTGCAGTAGAGCTAAAAAACTTCGTCAATTTTAGTTGTAATTAGAAGAAAATCTAATTTAATATTTTTTCACATTGCTTATATGCATTTATTATTTACATTGTATTTAATTTTATTGTAATTTTTATATTTTGACTACGATTAAATGGATATGGGCAATATGCTTATTTATTTTATGACTATTTTAGGACTTGGGCTATTTTCGATTACGAGGAAACCATTAAAAATACTTTTAAAACTATAAATTTTGACTATAATTTTATTTTATTAATAAAATCCAATAATCAGGTTCCGGAACAGAAAAACTTTATTCAATACTTTTACAACTTTAACAATAATATTTACATTTTATAAGTGGGACAAACTGTCGTAGAACGCATGGTAGTCTATATTTAAAGACATTTTTAAATCCATTAAATGTTGAAACTTCTCCTTTTGAATTGGTATAGGCGCATCATAAAGTTGGGGGAGGGCATCATACGATGAAACAGTTTTATTTTTATTCAGGCGACATGGTAAAGGTTTCCATTCTTCTGAGTGACGAATTTTAAACATGATGGTCCCATCTGGGCTATATCTCAGGCCTCTGATTGCTTCAGATTCGATCTTGGTCTATATTCTAAACAAACAGAGATGTGCTCGTAGGCACTCTAATTTACCATAGGGATAGTTCTAAAGTCATTTTGTAAATAGGGCAAAAACTTGTGCAAGGGTTGAGAGACTACTTTTTACTAGAACGTGTGAACTGGATCAGCTCGAAGGCGTTGACTCCTCCCTTTCTAGCGGGAGAAGATGCATCAATGCGGAACTTAGAAAAGGGCAAATTATGTAACTTCAGAGAAGTTATATGAAACTTAACATCAGCGATTGTCTAGCATAAACTTATGCATTTTAAAACAGATTTGGTCGAAATGCGCTGACTAGGAATTATAAATTCGATTATTAAAGATCGGAAATTTAGAGGCACTAACTTGATTACCTCAGTTTTCGCCGTGAAAGCTGTGATTGGCCGAATGTCAGAATGTGTTCCTGCATAGTGTAGCTGATACGGCCTTGGGGTTTGAAATACATTGAGGTGATTGGTTTGCACGATTATGCGGCCGGATGCAGAACTGCTTCTTTGGCGGGGTCAGATAAGTAAACGTTATTACAACAGATGGCGCTAGTAATATCGCCGGGGTACAGCGGGAAGCGCTATGATTGGTCGGAAGCCTTTCGAGGACGCTTTATTTTTAGCTATCTAGACTACCTGCTGCAGTGGATAAAAGTTGTAACCAAGAGATGGCGTTAGTAGTATGCCATGGCTTTTAATGTCTTTGAAATGCGAAGACAGTTGCGTGGAATGTTAAATTGTACAAAATTAAGTCGTTAGATTTGAAAGCATGTTCAAAATGGTTTTTGAACACTGATATCAGTGACAACTACATCCCCTGTGGTCCTTCGGGGTCTTATGGTTTTTTTCAAAATTTTTAAAAAATGTAAAGTCTAGATGCTTGACAATATATGGTCTTGGGTTGAGACGTGCTGATTGGCATACTTCTACGAGTCAGCTGAGACATTTATAATTCTCTTTTTAAGCTTCCTTTATTCCAATTCCAATTATAATTGTCATCTTGTCAAAGTCAGTTCAAAGCCTGCCAATCTGCAAGAGCTTTTTACTGTTTTATTGTATTTGCTAACCATTTTCATTTTTAGTTTTTTGCTTTTCTTGAAAACGATATCCGACTTGATATCGAATCGAAGAAATATAGATACACATTTCATTAGGGTCACTAAACTTGCACTTGTGCAGTTTACATCCTTGAGCCTGGGCCGAAGTGGCTCTATAACAATTGAAACCAAATTTAATCATTTGTGGAGCCAAAGGCAATCAATTCCAGGGTAAGAATGAATCCTCCACAACAATATAGAACATATTTACATCATAGTTTTGTCTTGTAGTATAGGTAGGAGACATTGGACTTCGGACCTAATAATACCGACTGTAAATGAATCGTGTAGTGAATCGTGTGTACATTACAATTTTCTGCTACTTTGTCTTTCTGTTTTTCATTTCGTGCTTCTTCTTTTTCACTTGATGTTCTTCAAATATTTCTATGCTGATATTTCCTGTTTTATAAGCTACACACTTGTCGCACTCGTCTATTTTCGGTGAAAATAATGCGACATTTTGATCGTCAATCATGTTTGAATATGATGCAACAGATAATGGTAATAAATTCTTCTCAGTACACCAATCGTTTTTATAAAGCCTGTAAAGTTCTAATTTGGAGGTCCAAACTGGCTCTAAATAAAGCTTAGTAGTAGACTTTCTACAATAATATGATTCCAGCTTGGGTAAGCTATTTAAAAATAATCTTAAGCTCTCTTTTTGTTTGTTTATTTTCGCCAGTCTAGGATTACTTTCTTTTTGTACTGGAATATCCTGGGTACTATCAATGTTTTTTTCAAGAAGCCAATAGCCAACTGTTCTTTTTGGTAGGCTAAGAGTATTGCAGAACATTGTTTTGCATACTTTTAATCTGATACCTTGTTTGTTAAGAAAGTATGAGTATGAATACGCTCGTCTTGATTGGTCTTTTTGCTTTCGATTTCTAGCTTTTTAGTTGGGCATTTGTTAATCAGTGTAGTGACATAAATTTGCTTCTCAGACCACCACACCTTCCAGAAATAATCAAAGAGTTTAGTTATGTCATCGTTTGTTAGTTCTTTGCACTTTAGGCCAGTTTTTTCGTCACATTTACACCTATCTCCCACACTCTTTGCTTTTTTAACTATCTTATAGTCCCAGTTTCCTTTATTCTTTCGTTTTCCTAAATACTGTTGTCCTGATTGCCTTTTAAGATTTTCAGAGTTCTTTTTCCATTCATTTTGATTGACGTGACGTCTCTTTCATCTACTTTTGCATTTAATTATTACTTCATTTCCTTGAATTTCACCTTCATCATCTCTAGGAACAAGGGCTTCATTTTCTTCACTAGCTCCTTCAGAGTCAGAAGAATTTGGTTCTTCTTCACGTGGAATAACATAGGTCGGGTCAGCTGGATCACCATCATTCGTTGTTTGATTTGATTTATTACAAGTTTCATCTCCAAAGTGAGGAAGTTGCTTAGGCAAATCGATTGAAGAGTCGTGCAAATTATCGGAACTTCTTAGTAAGTTTTTGACTGCCTCATCAGCCATTTTAAGTAATACATCAGCCTCGACATCATAATGCAGCGTCGTTCTCCGTGAATATATCGCTTTCATTAATTACCCTTCCAATGTTATTAACAGGTTCTGGCTCTAAAGTTTCTCTTGTCAAGCTTACGCCAGCAAGGAATACAATTTTTGATGCCTTGGACTGTTGAACCATTCTGCAAAAAAATCTAAAAATAATATGCAGAATACAATAGCTACCGACAGATGGTTCATGAGAATTAATAAAGAAAATATTACTAATATGTATGTACAATTGTACAGGTGCTCCCGAAGCATAGTCATGTTAAAAAAATAGATTTTAAAACTATTAATTCGTTTTCTAGTCTAAAATACTTCAAGTTCAATGCAAAGTTCGATTTCAAGTGGTAAAAACAATGACAAAAAATTACGCACAATAAACCTTTTTAAACATTATTACTGTTATGTATTTTTATATATCTTTATTATCAGATTTGTATCTATCAGAAATACAATCCCATATTATACCCATGTAAAATTTATATTAGCAAGTTGCCCAAGTTCATTTGTCATTATATTATTTGAAGTAGAAATTTGCCTAACTCCACGCCGATATTAAAACTTCGTAAAACAACAAAAATTCATCCAAACTTTAAGCTAATTTTGTACTATAACTATTAAAGCATTGATAAACTACTCATTTCAATATTTGAAACATGTTTTTTACTTACCTTTTTAATTTAAAAAAGCACTAAAATAAGAACCACGTTTTATTTACATACAACGGTTACGGTTTCAATACAAATGTGGGACTTGGGCAAAATGCGTATTTATTTTTAGATACTGGGGACTTCGGCAAATTTCGTTTAATGGAATTATGGCGGGTAAATATCAGATTAGTGGTTTAGGCCGCTGTCAGATCATGGGCTTGTGCGTTTGTCACCAGATGGTTGGTTTGACCAAAAATGGACTTAGGCAATTTGCATCTTAGAACGACGATTTGTCATCTGCCTTTGATATTTAAGTTTTTCTTGCACAAGAGCACAATTACTTTTACAACTATTTTCAAGTATCTTCCAACTGTAACGTTAGAAAACAAATTCGGAAAATAAGAAACATTCCTCTGAGAGCATTAGATCGTCTCCAAAATATAACTCTGAATGCAGTTACCTGCAATGCTTCCCATATGTATCTCATCTCCTATAAAAGCGCATAAAATAAAATTTTTATTAGATAATAAAATACCACCAGCCATGTTCCTGCCCGCAAGTGGCGAATACAGAATCGTCTCCTATATTTGCTAAGAGTCTGTGTAAAATGCATGTCCCTTTCACTCGGTCTGAAGCGTTGCTTTTATCAAAGCTCCATGAATGTAGATATATTTTTGAGGCTTCGCCCCTCCGGAGAAATTTTCTTTGGCAAAAGCCTCGTTTGTGAGGCATATCAATAATTAAAATACGTTATTTATTTGAACCGGGCCGACTTGCCGCCAAGTTAAAGCTTGTATGCATTGTGTTTCTCTTATTTTATATGTGTATGCAATAAAGTGAAATTATTCCAAGAGGTAATTTAATTAATTTAAATAGGGTTTATTATTTTTTCATTAATTTTGCAATTTCGCCTATTTAAATAAATCTCAACACATATTAATTTCTAATTATTGCAGTGCAGCTCCAACGAGTAATTCCATAAATTTATGAATTTAAAATTTTCAGAACCAATACACCGCAATGTAATATTTGACTTAATAAATTGCGATTTTATGTCATTATCCATCTACATTAATTTAGGTGTGG
This sequence comes from Pissodes strobi, assembly GCA_016904865.1. NCBI lineage: Eukaryota > Metazoa > Arthropoda > Insecta > Coleoptera > Curculionidae > Pissodes > Pissodes strobi. The sequence continues at coordinate 42,057 of MU188508.1, read as the reverse complement.
TCTATGGCATTTTAACATTATATAACTTAACATAGAGCATTAGGTTTATACAGGGTCAGATTTAACTTCCGATGGTTAAAGATCATTGTATGGGAAAGTTCTTATGAACGTGTGTCTTGATATTGTAAACTATTAAAATGAATAAACTATTAAATAAATATCTAAATTTGAACTTGAACTTGGAACCTATTATGCAAATATTAAAGACAAATTATAAACAATGCGAGGAGTCAACGGGCGTGATTATGAACCTTAAACATGCAACGATAAGCATATTTTATAATATAAATACGCTAGCGATCCATCGTTCTGCAGACTTTTGTCTCTCACCTAAAACCAGCTCCTGGGCTGTCCACATAGGCGCTTTCAGGTTCTAATCTATCATTTTCTCCTCATCCTAACTTGAGCTTGATAACTAGTGTATAGGGTTCTAGAAAGGAATATGCTCTACAAAGTATTTTGTTATTCCAAAACCCAAAAATTAGAGCTGTAATATCATTAAATTTATAAAAATATGTTTCTTTTTTTCTTTTGTTGCATGTATATACCAAGCACCAGTGAATATTCATTCATACTAGTCTCTCCAGCAGACTCTCACATGTGATACCCTCAAACAGCTAAAAGGTGTGTCAAACAATGCTAAGGCATAGACTGCAGTGGAGGCTAGAAAGAGTTACAAAGGAACAGCCTGGATCCAGAAAGTAGCAAAACTACTGATGATATTTTGTATTGCATTTAGATGATCTAAATGCGATGTTTTCTCGAATTGAGCTTTCTCGAAGTTTGGGGGTTTCATATCGGCAGTAGTAAAAGTCAAATCTATGATCAATTTGTCAAAGCTCTAAGAAAGATATTTTTGTAAGTAGACTCTGCCAAGTAGTTAAAAGTGCAGTGCCATATTCGTGTGATCTTACTATCAAACCAACCTTAAATGAAACACAACACAAACTCTTAAGAAAAACTATATTTATAAAACACTGACTAAAGACCTATAAACAATTTCAAAAATATACTTCAATCGAGGGAATGTGTTCTGATTAAGTATTCTCTCAATAAACGGCGCCATTGTTTTTTAAAAACCTTTCGCGACAATATGATCCGTTTCGGGATGAAAATTGTAAAAAATTTAGACAAAGTAGGATTTTTATTCGCATTTGCAAAACCCCAGGAAGAATCCATACAAATTTTATCACGCTTGATATAAAAAAAATAAATTTTTAGTACTGTAAAAATTACTTAACCAAAGTGTGTCGGTTTAAAAATTCGTACATACCTAATTACTAGTTAAAAGATAAATTTCATTTACTATTCAAATTTAATTTAATTTTAATTCATCATTCTGTAAAGAATGTCTTAGAATTTATTTATATATATCACTTAAATTTCAAAAATGATAATATCAAAATGTAGTAATACTTCTCCCATTGATTACAGTTAAAGTACACCAGTTTTCATTCTTGAACTATTCTGAAAGTCGGCTATAATGTTGCTTTTACTTTAGTGTCCTTCAGAAAGGGAAAGGTAGGCCACACGCGTTTGCAACAACTAGAAGTAAAAATTTGGTAGTAAAGAGGTTTTAGGAGCTTGAACTTGAACTAATATTTTTGCACTTGAATAGTCAAATAGTTAATATTTTTTTATATTGCGTACCTTGTATAAGTGCAGTGGATTCATATTCTCATGCGTTTTATATATGTTTCTTGAAGTAACTAGACTTGATTGATTGAAATTCTTGACAATTTGTTATGCTCATCTTTGCCGTTGGAAGCGCTTTCGCTCTTCGTTTCCTTTTTCAGCTTGTCTGGAGTTTTGATTTTCCTAAAAGGAACGGAATTGATTCGGGATTTTAAAGTGCAAAAGGTGATGAATATGGAAACCAAAAGAAACATTCGATGCCAGTTTGGAGTATCTAACCTTACCTTATCTTACGATCGCTACCCTATATTCATATATTACGGTAAACTGTCATTTTATTTAAGTTTTGATTGATTTTCTTTAATTAGTTTTATTTCCTGTCTGACATTTTGGAATAGTGTCAAATAATAGTCTTGGGTGGATATTTTGCCTTGCACTTGCCATCGCAGAAAGCCACGTTTTGTATTTGAATTGTAAATATATAGAACGTTAGATTAAACACCTTTCAAGAACCAAGTACTTCCTCAAGCAAGAATAGTAGCACGTGCTTTCCTGCGTTTATACTCAGAAGTTGCACCTTCCTTTTTGAAGTGGATACACCACAACATATGTATTAACTTATCGTTTTTCACCGTATAATTTGGTGGTAACACTCTGTATGTCCGTAGTATGAATAAACCATAATTAAACTCCGAATATATTTATTACACCCCTGGTAAACAACAATTTGTGAATTTAAAGCGTTGTATTTCATTTACTCCTTAGTCCGAACCTGGATTGTCGGTATACATAGAAAGTGAGTCAAATGCCTTAAAACTAAGATGACAATAGATTAAATCTAATATATAAAGACTACACATTTAGAAACTTATTGCGCAAAGAACATAATTCATTTGTAATAACATTTCTTCTTTTCACTGAATGACATTCAGAATTTGTGATAAAACATCGGATCATAACAATTGTTAATTTAAAAGCAGCACATACATTTTTGTGTTTACAGTTAAAATAATACAAGTTCACAACACATAAGCCATTTCAGGAGTAATAAACAAAACAAAAAAAAATCACAACTAAATTCTGTCAAAAAATTCGGCTATATTATAAGGGCTCATGTCAATAAGCAGTTTTTTAGTTTTATTTTTTAAAATATTTAGAGACGGAGCAACTTTAATATTGTCAGGTAAAGCATTATAAAACAGGCAGCCATTATAATAAGCGCCTCTCTGGTAAAGAGCCGTGGAATGCTGGTCAGCAACCAACAATTTTTTATTCCTGGTGTCATACGATCCATTGATACAGTTCTTTTGAAACAACGTCATATTATTTTGGACAAAACAAAGTAATTCATATATATACAAACCGGCAACAGTCAGAAAATTTAAATCCTTAAAGGCTTGTCGACAAGATTCGCCAAAATTTAAACATTTAATGATACGTATAGCATATTTTTGTAAGATAAAAACCCTGTTAACATTTGTGGCCCTACCCCAATGAATAATGCCATATTTCAGATGTGCATAAAAGTTTGCGTAATATAAAGTTTTCAATATGGAGTCACTACACTGATTTGACATTGTTCTTAATCCAAAACAGACAGATGACAACTTTTTACATAAGTTATCAATGTGGGAGTTATAATTTAAATGGGCATCAACAAAAAATCCTAAGAGCTTTATTTCCTGCAGAAGGTCTATTTGTTTTCCATTGAGGTTGATACGCTTTATACTCAAGTTTGTACTGCAATTTTATCGTTGTTAATGACTAATTTATTTTTAAACATCCATTCACTGGCTTTGGCGAAGACTAGATTGACAACCGGCTCGACGTCAGCGCAACGTGACACCTTCATTATTAAATTTGTATCGTCAGCATATGACATAAGAATAACCGACAAGTTTTTAAAAATACTATGCAAATCGTTGGCGTAGATTATAAATAACAAAGGCCCAAGTATGGATCCTTGTGGGACCCCCACATTAATATTCGCCACGTCCGAGAGTATCGGACCTTTGTCAGATGACATTTTGACAATTTGCGTTGGATCCTCTAGGTATGATTTAAACCATTGTAACGGAACCCCTCTAACTCCGTAAATATTAAATTTTTTTAGTAAAATGTCGTGACTTAAAGTGTCGAACGCCTTACTTAAGTCAATATATAAGGCAATGCCAATTTCTTTCTTGTCTATAATCCTATTTACTTCGTATAAAAATGAAAATAGGGCAGTTTCTAAGCCTTTACCCTTTACAAAGCCATTCTGGGACGAGTGTATGATATTGTACTTTCTTAAGAACGAGCAAAATTTATTGAACATAGTTTTTTCGTATATTTTGGAAAAAGAACTCAACAAGCTAATTGGACGAAAGTTTGTAACATCTGTTGGATCACCCTTTTTGTGAAGCGGCTTTACTATGGCTATTTTAAGTTTTTTTGGGAAAATACCCGTTTCTAAGGAGCGATTAACTGTATGTGTTAATGGCAAGGATATCAAACTTTTTACATGTTTTAGTATTTTACTTGAAACGTCATCTTGGCCTGTAGAGAACGATGATTTTAAATCTGTTATTGTATTGATAATGTCTTTTTCGACAACGGGCGACACAAAAAAACTATTCTCCTGACAAATTACGCAATTTTCAATGTACTGGTGGTCAATGTCTGATCCAAAAATACCCGATAGTTCTGAACCAATCGAACTAAAATAGGAGTTAAAGTGACATGCTGTTTCTTTTTCGGTCAGTATTTTATTGTTAGATTTAATACATATTTCAGATTCAGAACTACCGCGCACTTTGTTTTTCTTGTTGGTAATGATTTCCCACATTTTTCTA
>MU188508.1:19931-37578 GCA_016904865.1 Pissodes strobi | reverse complement strand
AAAAAAAGATTCAAAGGCCTCATCAGCGCCCGACAACGACAGGGTGCCAACCCAGTCCTCCCCAGCCAGAGAAGATTGAAATTTCCTAATGTTTTCATCGGAAAAGTACCTCTTGTAAACAAAGATAGATTTAGTTTTTTGTTCTAAGCATTTCAATTTTAAAATTTGCGCATAGTGGTCTGAAAACCCCGGCTTAACAACTTCTGCACGCACATTACTTTGATTACACACCAAAAAATTGTCCAAACATTTTGAAGAGGTTTCTGTGACTTTGGTTGGCGAGTTTACCAAATATTTAAGATCATGCGATAATATTAGGTCTTGAAACTTGGATAAATCTTTCGAAGGTACAAGGGTGTCTATATTAAAGTCACCGCCCAGAATCACTTCATACTTATTAGCTAAAATATGATCTAATAAATTATTAAAATTAAACAGAAAATCATTAACACATACATTTGGTGGTTTATATACTACAACTAATAAAAGTTTTCTATCAGGAATTTTTACGGCGCAGCATTTCACTTTTCTAGGAACGTGATATCTCGATACATCAAAAATTTTACAGTTTTTTCGAGTATATAGCCAAACCACCATGCTCCGCAGTGTTTCGACATTGAGAGGCACATAGATTATAATTTTCAATGTGTCGCAACTGAATTTGTTCGCTGGTCTGCCAGTGCTCGGTAAAGAAAATAACATCCGGCACAATTTCTGAGAATATTACTTCGAGTTTTTTAATTTTGTTACCTATGCTCTGTAGGTTTTGATGGTAAATAACAAAGTCGTTGTTACTTACAGAAAATTTGCTGTGTCTACGCTATCTTGATTATTTAATTTCTTTACAGTGCTAAAGTTTGTACTTACGGACTCCGGGAGTATATTATCAACGGTAGATTGGAAATGAGTGCTTTCACCTAACTCGAGGCCTCTTAAGGGCAAAGGAGAGCTAACGAGTGACCTATCACTAGTTTCGCTCGCTTCAGGTCCCCTCAAACGCAGAGGTGAACGGAAAAACTCACCACTATTTTCACTTTGATATAAACCACTTAAAACTGTGTTGCGTTGCACTGGATTAACATATATTAAATTACCGACAACTTTATGGAAGCAATTATTTGGTGTGTAGATTTGATGGGTAATAAACGAAGCAACCTTTAACTTTCCTGTGAACTTTAATTTTCGGTCTCTATTTACCATTAAAAAGTCCGCACCATCGATTACGCAATCCGTGTTCAAAACAGTACAGTTGGGCTTTACAATGCTTAAAAAGGAGTTATTTATTGTCGTAATAAACCTGTTTAAAACTACCCGATTTTTCCAACTAGGAATCGTTATTAAAAAAACATTAGTAAACTCGCATATGTCCTGAACAAGTTTTAAGGAATGGCTCGGCAACATTGTGCCCTTCAAAGCATTGCTCAGTCCCCCCGAGACTACAGCATAGTCATTAAAACTAAAATTTTTACATAAATTTCTTAGATCGTAAACAATGTCTTCAAAGTTAGCGTTCGGCTTGCAGAACGTTGTCACCAAAAAATCTTTTGATTTTGCTTTTAAAGCATCCCCTAAGTTAACGACCGATAGATCCCCAATGAGTAAGATTTGCTTTTGTTGCACATATAGCGGGGTCCTATTTGGTACCGCTGTTTTTTTTTTTTTGGTTGGGGTATGGGCGCTTATCGGTATTTTGGGCTCTTTACAATCTTTTTTTTTACGGTAGCATCTTCACCTTTTTTTATGCTTACAGGGCAATTATCCGGCGTTGTGTTTGAAAAACCTGTTTTTAATTTTAATTTTAATTTTGTATTTTGGGCCGCCAAAAATTTCACTTTGATTTCCAGTTCGGACAACTTGTTAAGTATGCCGAAAAAGTTACTTTTTCTTATTCTTCGTCGTACCAAAAGTTCCTGCGAGCCTGAGCCTTTAGATTCCGGAGAGTCCTCTATGCAGATCACGTCCTCATTTGTTTTTAATAAACACCTGGTACTGTTTACATTTTTATTTTCATTTTATAGCGATAACAGACTCGAATTTAGCACCTGCTTCAGTTTACCAAGTAATTCGGGTTTTTTGCCGGTACATTTAATTTTACGTTTTTTTAACTCGCCCTTTATCTCGTTTAACTTGAGATCACTTAGCCTTTTAAACGAACTAGACATTTTTAAACAGATAACACAGAATTTTATAATTATTAAACTATTATTTAAACACACATTACAATAGTATATTGTGCAACAAGTGCTGAAAATAAGACTTTTCACACGAATGAGACAGTTTGGTGACACGAGCCGTAAGCGAGTGTCATAAAGTCTCATGAGTGTGAAAAGTCTTTTCAGCACGTGTAGCACACTATACTTTTTCTACGACTGCTACATACAGGGTGCCCCACTGGGAGTGTGGTAGAAGTTTACATGTTATATGGGAAACATTTTTATTATTGATTTATCAGAAAAATTTTTTCCTAATGAAAGGAGCTACGTGAGTAAGAGATTCTCGCTAAACTATAACTAGGGGCAGAGTCCTAAAATGGGGCCACCGGTGTGGAGTCCCTATTTTCCAAATATTTTGAAAGAGGCTCCGAGGGCGAAGCTCTAAAATGGGGCCCCAGGGGGGCGAAACCCTAGAATGGGGTCTATGGTACGGGAGTCCCATTTTTTACAGATATAGCAATGGAGCCCACGGGGGCGAAGCCCTAAATGGGGCCCCCAAGTCTTAAAAGGGGGCCCCTGGTATAAGAGTTCCATTTTCTAAGGGCTCCCGGGGGGTGAACCCTATAATTGGGCCCCCTTTTTTAGAGATCTGGTAATGGGACCTTTGAGGGCGAAGCTCTAAAACGGAGACGAATCCCTTTAATGTAAATACCCGAATAAGCGTGTGAAAAGTATACTTTGCACACGCCGTGTGCAAAGTATACTTTTCACACGATGTTTGAAATGTCCAGTTTTCAAGAGCAGTTGTTAGTGCGTTTTTGTCTATTTTCAGGTCAGTCGTAGAAAAAGTTTTTTACATCACTAGGTAGAACATCAATTAACTAACTGTTTGGTACAACATTCTATAATAAAAGGTTCAAATATACTATGAAAAAACTGATCAACAAGCGGAGCAAAATAAACGTGCATGCTCTGATCGACGACTCTATAATAGATTTCGTTAAATGCAACAATAGCTGGAAAGCAAGTTGTCACTCCGTTAAGGAAATCGTTATTAATCGTTCTCAATTTAATATACCTTTGTCTCCGTCAATGTTGTGTAAAGAACATTATGTCAAATAAAGAAAGAACATGTTTCTACGCTCTCAAATGCAACCGTCTCCGCGCAAATTCCCACTTTGCTCTCCCTGCTGCGCCAGTAGGAAAAATTAGCTTTTAGTGCCTTACAAACACACACCCGCGAAACAACGATCCAGTCATTGCTCTGCTTGAGTTTGGCTCCAAAAACATCTATCCGGTCGTAGCCCTGTTTGACGCTAAGATATTTAGTTGTTTTTCTGATTTGCTTGCACAGATATTTAGAAAATATCTGTTGTACTCTGTTGTCCTTGTTCAAGCTTGGATAAGGAACTCTTTTGGGCGTTTTGACCCATTTTCTCAACACAGAAAACACGATAGCGTCTCTAGTCTCTCCTGTGCCGTTTGAAGGAGGTAAAATGGCGGTTGGAAATTTGTAGTAGACAAATCTATTCATATCCTCGAGATTCGAATCAAATGTTCGAAGTCTTACATCCCTGGTGAAGTTAAGTTGAGAGAATCGAAGAAGACGTAAAGTACAAGGTATTTTGTGTGAACGAAAAGCAGTTAGTTGAAATAAAGTTGATTAAATTCAGTAAAGATAGAAGTTCTCGTTAAATTAAATAATCAAGAAGTTTTGTTAGACATTTAATAATAGTTAGCCTTATGAACAGTACATATTTAGTTTTATGTGATTTCTTCCTAATCTGTAACTCACCATTATCTAAACTTTTAAGTACATCATGCCTTTCAAACGAAATAACAACATGTCTTCACTATTTGTTACCCTAATAATAGTGCTTGAATGGCGTATTTAATTTAAAAAGAAGTAGAAATAAATTGTCTAGGAACAAAGACATAAATCCATTCCTCTAAGAAATATGGAACAAAATAAATGTAATTACCTCGGATGCATCCCATATATACGGCATCCCTTTCAAAGAAGCATAAAATGGATTTTTCATTGTGCAATAAAATAACAGCTGCAAGTGGGAGCTTTATCATTGACTTTTATCTGTATTTAGTTATATTAGGTGCTTCTCATTTTTACAACAAGAACTTAGTCAAAAATTCAACCAAGTAGATGAATGAAGCAGTTAACTTTCGTGGCTCAATTAGTTTATAATACTAGAAAACGTAACGCTGGTGTTGGGTGAGTAGATATAGTTTGTGGCTTCTTCCACACATTTGCTTCAACTCCCTTTCCACCAGGTTTTCGGTGACTATAAGCTCAAAATTTTTTTAAACATTGATGTAGTTTGCATTTGATCTACATTAAATAGAAACGATGTGCCCAAGGTCATCGAAAACGTAGCGAAAATGGGTTGTAAGCAGAGGCTCTAAACTAAATCTACTTGGATATTTCGTTCTTTTATAAATTAAGACTATGAATGGCAAAATAGAACTAGGTTTGAAAGCTGTATGAGTACATTCCAAAATAAGAATTAAAGCTGTCATGTCACACAAAGCATTCCCGGGGAAATTAAATTTTCCGGTTGGTTTTGTCATCAACTTCAGTCGTATTACCATGTTGTAAAGCTATTATAATACAAACAACTGTACGGTGGCTAAAGGCAGTGCAAGCTCTTAAAAATTTATCCTCGTTAAACTCACGCGGACTGATTAAGCGTTTAGGAGGGATGAAATAATAATACGGCGCAAAATAGAACCCTTTTTAAGAGCGAACTGCTTTTCGGAGGGTACGGTTTTGCAGTTTCGAATAAAAAAAGAAACACAGAAAAGATAATGAATTACTTTATAGTAGAGGAAAGCTTGAGTTTTGAGATGGGTTGGTTTATTTTGAACATATTGTAATGTAGTAAGTAACAATTGAAGTTGTTTAGCGAATATTTAAACGATTGCCTGCAAGTTTCAGTACTTAATTTTCTATCGCAGTAAATATTATCTTTTTTGTATTCATTATTAAGCTGATGTAATGTAGTAATATGTGACTATGAGAAAATGATAACATGCTTGATTCTTAATTAAAGTTAAATTTGTTTGCTTATATATTAATTAAATTTCAAAGGAAAGTACGCATAGGTATAATATCATTAAATTTTGGTCACAATACAGAGCAACATCCAATACTTTACACTCTCCTCTCGCTGTAGGGGCTGGCCCATCTGTTTCGTCAATATCCTTTTATCTTATTGTCCTCGAGCAAAGGAAAAGGGAGCCACACATGCGCTGGCCTTAAATAGCACTAAATATTTATTATTAAGTTGGTTAAGAGCTCTAGTGTTGTTGTTGTTCAATGACATTGAACTAGCTTGTCATTTTTATACCTTGTATGGGTGTAGTGGATTCTATTCCAATATATCCTATGTTTATTAACTGGGTTTTTAGTAGCCAAACTCCTAGATGGCATGTCCCTTTGCTTTTATTGGTTTTCAGGTACAATCCTCAATGTTTATTTAGTGAGCTAAGCTGTCCCCTTCTAGTTAGTTTATTTACCTTTCTCAGTAGAAACGGGGTAGGGAATAAAAAGGAATCAAATAACCATGAAAACAAATCCACAATATGCGACATGGGAATAATTAATCTTATAATTATTACTTTATGGTGGAAGTTAATATTAAGTCTGCCACTGTATGTCTACAGATCGACAGTTGCTGAAGTAACGCTCGTTTTAAGCAGTATCTCGATAACGACGCAAATAATTTATTCTGATATATAATGCAACATAATTAGATTATTTTAATTCAGTTTATAGTTTCTCTTAGAATAATCTGAACTCCCCTATTAAGGCTAGTTAGAGTAAAGCATTTTACTGTACTTTTGATGTAGTAACTCTGCCATATTAGTAACGCCTTGGTTACTCAAAGCTATATTAAAGTTTGCTTTGCTCAGTGTTTTTACTCTATTTTGGAAACGTGCTGTTTGATTTTACATTGGAGCGTTGGATCAACCAGCTATTAAAAGATAACGGTTTATATTAGCACTGTTCTATACGAAATTAAAATTGTTGGATCAAGCAAAGTTTGTAAAATAGAGCGCGGTAGCCGGCCATCACGAAAAATAAACCCCGACGAATTTGGCGCACACACGCTCAATATGTCGGGGAAACGCCACGTATGCAGCAAATAGAGCGAAAACGACCAATGAATAGCTATTTATCTGAAGCATGCAGTTCGAGCGTTTGCTAATATTTTCCCAAGGCTGTTTTAATTTTCCATCACAACTGGCAGCGTTCGTATTAGAAAGACTAGTAGAATACTACAGTCACATTTTTAGTCAATTTTGTTAAATTATAGCCGACATAATATAACAATTACATTTTCATAGATTTGCATTATTTATGAAACTGGAACTATTGGAAAACAGATGATACCTATTTTTCCACAACAAACGAAGGATTGTAACAGTCAGAAAATGACAGTCGACTCGATTACTAATTAAAGTTTATTTTACATAACATTCTACTATTAAAAATTGTATTTAAATACGGTTAAAATCCAGTAATTTATATCCTTATCATGCTCTAGTGATTTGACCATCTGTTTTGACAATATCCCTTTATTTTGGTGTCCGCCGTAAAAGATGAACAGGGTTACACATGTAGTAGAACTACATACTTAGAATTAAGTGAGTTTCGTGAGCTTAAACTACAACTTTGTTTAGAGAACATGCATGTTAACGACATTAAATTTCTCTAAAAGTCTTATTTAAATGGACTTATAATTTTTTATATTTCATAAATTACATACCTTGTATGTGTGTAGTGGATTCTAATTTTAATGCCTTTTGTATTAATTTCTTTCAGCAACTGGACTTAACTGACTAAATTTCTAGACGATCTTATCTTGCTTTCCCTTGTTTATATTGGTTTTTGGGAGTGTTTTCGATGATCCTTGGTAATTCAAAACTTCTCCATTTAGTTTTCTTTGGTTTTTAACTTCCATAGAACAAACGGAGTTATTTAAAGTTTTTTAAAGTTGTAACCAGCCACAAGCGTTGGATGCTAATGATGCAGTCCTAATTGCAAATTGCTCATTAGGCGGTCCATATGCCTGACTCACTTAGCAGTTTATATTTTGTTTATGGAAGGTGTGGGTTGAAGTCTTTCGCAGTTAGAAAATAGGATAATACAATTTAGAAAAAAATACCCTTGAGAAAATTTGTTATTTAGACTAGGTCATATCTTGACCGCGGTTTGTCAAAATAAGCATCCGGATTACAAATGATTTGTTTATTAAAAAATAATTAACTTTCACCAGAATTCTGTAGAAGAATTAATCCTATCTCAAATCAATTTGAAGTTCTAAACATCTTTGGTTGAATCAGTCTTATTTAATATCACACCAATATTACTAGAATGATAATTACTTGCTATTCTACATTATAGTTAAGACTCTTATTAATATTTTAATATTACCCAATTCTTGTTGTATAAATAGAAAGAGAACATCTATGTAGGTATAATGAAATAAATATTACCCAAACTACTCTTAAATCAAATCCGTGGCAGCTTTCCAAATTTTAATTATGTGAAATAATTAACTGCCATAAGCTTTACAGCCAAGTACAGTAAAAGTAACTCAATCAGCCATTCTGATACTAGCCAAATGAAATCTCTAAGTAACTAAAGACAAAATTAAGCATATCACTTAAGATAAGCTCGACAAACAAGATAGCTAAATCAGTAAAGGATTTAATTGTAAATTCGTTGATCAAAATGACAGATAGCAAGAACGGTATACGATAATTTAGATAACTGACTTGCAGTGGTAATTATGACTTCATTAATAATATATAGAAAGATCGGTATACTATAATCAACATAACTGACTTAGAGCCATAATTATAGCGTCAGTAATGAAAACGGTCGATAAAGAGACTGGTATATGATAATCAACAGAACTAACTTACAGTCTTAAATATAGCTTCATTAATTAAAATTGATACCTAACGGAAAATAAGATACGCAATTTATGTACCATCGTGCCGAAAAAAAACTGGGACAGCAAAATGTAGTTTAATCTGCCGGACTATTAGCTTGTTTTGAAGGTATAAGTTTGATTTAATTATGTGACTGACGGATGTGTCAAAACAAATATAATATAATATAATATAATATAACCTAGTTTTAAGTATGCCACTTCGTTTGCAAGCCTTAATCGATAATAACGGTGTAAATACCAAATTAATATTAAAAAATCTCGTTTTTATTTTTGATACATTTTAAAACAATTAACATACGTATTTTCATTTTTCCTCGTACTTTTACAAAAGGTGCTAGTATTATTGTTTCGGTATTTAACCTTTTCACTGCCATGCCAACAATGATAGCCTATCCTCAATAGATTTTGCATATTCTTTATAGCCTAGGAGCTATTCAACAACGAGAATTTTGTTGTCCCAGATTTTTTACGGCGCGATGGTACATAAATAAAAAAAATGGGTTTACGTTACTCTGGTCGAGTTCTAGTGTTGTAGACCGGCTTCCTGGATGTGTACACGTATGTCACACGTGATTGCGTCACCCCAACCAAAAAAACCTTCATACGGCTACGGCGTAATTAGCTAAGTCGGCTCGAAATTCTGTCTCACATAACGAATTCTGTCCCTCAGAAAGCCATTGGCCCTCGTCAAGAAATCGGTTTTTCGGAAAGACTCTAGTTAAATGATAAATAGTTTTTTGCCATCTTATATGGTAATACTCGTGTTGAACATGCCTTTTCTTTAAAAAAGGGTCACCACACTGCTTCCTCACACGACGTTTACGACGAGATGGCCGGTATATTACAAAATATACATTTTATTAATGCAACGGCACTCTTAAGCGATACTCAACTCTGAAGGTAAGAAACAATTTCCGCCATCGAAACGGCTTGCTCGCCTTGAAAGTCGTGAACGAGAAGTACCCTTCAATTTTCCCCAATCTAATATATTTCATCTTTTCACTTCCTGTCGAACGGGTTCGAGCACCAAAATCAGCTTACATTAAAAAGGTAGCGACAATATCGATAATACAAATTAACCAGTAAAGGAAGAAAATCGCAATACTGTATTCGGTATAATTTGCAACGTTACAAAGTATACACGGAAATGAAAGCGAACTCACAATATGTCATTTTGGGACAACTAGCCTTGCCTTTTTTTGTAACTGTTACTTCATGGTGAAAGATAATTGCGGATATCTGCCATCTAAAATGCCGTATTACTTCGGTTCGGTAAATTGATTTTCTATTCTATTTTATTTTTTTTTCATATCCTTGACGTTTCAATTGACAAATTAATTTGACATTTCGCCTTGCGCCTGTAGTGATAAGCTGCGTTCTATTAGTGCTTTTAGTGTAACAACTCGAGTGATCCGTTCCAAACTGTGGTATTATCGAACCGAGTTTAATACATATTTGTTTCTGCGACCAATGGTTGTTTATTATTATTACCGGTGTCGAGGATCAATGCAGTGAAGTTTCCAAAAACCACAAACCGTAAGCGGTTTGGGTTATTGGATGTCGTCATGGCTCGTGGGAATAGGTTGTTGGAAGAAAGTTAGTGAATTTTAGTAGCCCTGTCGAACGTGCCTGCAGCGAGTGGGTGGAGCCGCGGTGGGTGCATGTGAGCGAAGTGGATTAGGATGCTCCTTTTGCTGAAACATTAGGAAAACTAATTAAGTGCATATTCTCTTTTAAGTTAAGTAGGATCTTTTTAAATAGGGGATTGGCTAGTTCAAAACTTGGATGAAAGTTCTTGTAGACTTTGGGCGTAGCCTTCTTTTTATCCCCTCCATCAATGGAAATCGAATAAGGCACGCTCTTATAAAGAGGGCCATCGGAATTTTTTTACGGACCCATTTTTGAGTCTCGGGCAATACCTTGTTATGTAATATTTCTTTGGTGCCTGAACTCACTTCATGATAGAATTTTTCACTGCCTTTGTCTCAAACGAGTCGTTTGTTTTTTGTTTTTTTTTCTGTCGCCATTTTTTTGGTTCATGGTAAATATTTTTTATTAAATTTCCTTTGCAGAGGTTCTACTACATGTAAAAGTTATATTCTAGACCAAAAAACAAGATTAGTGATCCCCACAAAACAGACAGCAAAAACAAAACAAAATGGTTAATACTGTTAGTCAGCCTACAATTTTTGTTATTTATTTGCACAAGAAAGTTTACATTAAGTAAGATAAATTGACCTATATAGAGACCGGCTTTTTAGATATTGTTATTTTCTCATGTTTAATACCTTAACGATAATTTATTACCATTTCATTTTGAGGCAAATTTAAAGATTTTTATTTTTTAATGGCTGCTTTAACATATTGTAACTAGAACATGGCTAGTGGATTCAGAAGTGTAAACGGAACATGATCGTGTTTTGGTTAATTTCGGAACTAATTATTTACTTTTTGCATTCATTTACTTTACTGCAGGTTCGAATTCGAAGTTCAGCCTGGAGACGGAGCAACTCATGCAATAGCGTAGAGAGACCAACAGAAACTCACAGAATTACAGAGAACTCGACAGAAAAGTAAAGAAGGCAATAAGAAAGGATAGAAGGACGCAAAACGTAAAAACGATTGAGGTGACCACCAAAAACAATAGAAACATGAAAGTCCTTCGTTCTGGTCAATCGAGGGGCCAACTCAGTATCCATAAAATGAGAAATGGCAAAGGAGAAATTGTTATTGAAAGGGACGAAATCGTAAGAACAATCGAAGACTTCTATCGAAACCTGTATAGTCAGTCAATGGCAAACCCAAACCAAAACCAGTACGAAAAGCCAAAAGCCATTATGAATGTGGGATCAGAAGAATTGGAACCTGTCGAAAATAATGAACTGGAAGCAGCCCTGAAACATCTCAAAAATTGTAAAGCGCCAGGAGAAGACCAAATCACAAGCGAGATGCTTAAAATGAGCGGAAAAACACTCAAAGAGCACTCATAATACTACTTAACAAATGCCTAGAAGAAGGGAGGATTCCAGATACCTGGAAAAATGCAGAAGTCATTATCCTCTTCAAGAAAGGCGACAATAGGAACATGGAGAACTATAGGCCAATCAGTCTCCTATCTGTCCTTTACTTTACAAGTTGTTAACGAAAATCATTACAAACCGCCTGAGCCAGAAATTTTATTTTTACCAACCAATCGAACAGGCCGGATTTAGAAAAGGTTCCAGCACCATCGACCATATCCAGATAATACGCACGCTAATAGAGAAGTGCACGGAGTATAATGTCCCACTACATATGGCCTTTGTGGACTACCGGAAGGCATTCGACTCAATCGAAAGATGGGCAGTGATGAGAACGATGAACGGAGCTCGCGTAGATTATAGGTATGCAAACTTACTCAAGTACATATATGAAAATGCCACTTTACAGATGAAAATTAATGAATCACTGGAAAGATTCCCGTGGAAAGAGGCATTAGGCAGGGTGACACAATCTCACCTAATCTATTTATTTTGGCTTTGGAGGATGTGTTTAAATGTTTGTCTTGATTTGGAAATTTTAACCAGTGTTACAAAGTAACATAAATTGAAAAAATGTAATGAATAATGAATAATGAAGTAAATCTCACTCTTCATAATAAATGTCTAGTTATATGAAAAAAATATATTACCCTTCTACATACCTTCACTTAAGCCTGTATAATAAAACTCGATTTTAAAACATATATTCACATGATGGCTAAAAGGTGAATCCTTACCCTTGCGGTATTATGGGCAATAAAATATGTCATTTTACATCCCACAAAATTGACTAATAAAATTTTTAAAGCTTTTAGAGCATGAAACGTTATGAAAATATTGAATAATTCTCATATTTTAAACAATTAAGCTTGCGTTGACAATCATATTATTCAGTGCGTATGTAAGTTTAACTGCTTGACTTTAGGGGCTTTTTAGCTTATTAAATCGCAACTTTACTCAACGGCTTCTTCTCCCATAAAGACATTGACCGATATACAAGGGAAAGACCATCAATGTAACAAAAGTCAATTGTAGATTACATTATTAAAAGACAAGTATCTGCTATCAAAGTAAACGATTGTAGAGTCAAGAGAGGCGCCAATTGTGGTTCAGACCATGAATCCATTGGTTATAGGCAAAATAGTTATACCCTTTAACCAATAACAATGCACACAACGGGAGGCTGAAGCGGGAACCACGATCACTTTGGAAGAAAGAAAACGCTATAAACTGTATCTTCTCCAGCAGGAAAGTATTAAATTTCTCTACCAACGCCTTGGAAATATTGACCCCAACAGATGGCATTGAATAGGAGTACAACGATATCAAGAACGCAGGGAGAAGGACGGCTCTGATAGCATTATGGGAAGAAGAAAACCGCAAACAAGGAAAAGCACCATTATGGTTAACGTATGAAGCTAAAACTGCCATAAGTGGTAGAAAAAAAGGTATCAGAAATGGCTAGCTGACAGGTCGGACAACAGTTGCACTGATTATAAAAACAAAAATCGTCATGTAAGATATTTAATAAAAGAAGAAAAAACGAAGTCGTGGGAAAGGAGATGCAGAGAGGTTGAGGCTTTGGTAGGGGGAGCACAAAGCGCCGAAGTCTGGAAAGTAATAAAGCGAATGAAAGCAAATCAAGTAGATAGAGTGCCTCACAAAGTACTCATGGAAAAGTGGAGACAACATTACCTCAACCTACTTACGGAGCAGAGAGAACCATTTATAAATAATCAAGATGCGAGTGAAGACGAGTATAAGTATGTGTCATTTAATGTCTGATAGGTAGCAGAAAGCCTTCAAAGGATGAAAAATGGAAGATCACCTGGACCTGGAATCATTCCGGCAGAGTTGTTAAAATATGGGGGTCCAAAACTTAATCGCCGCATCACGGACCTAATAAATCATTGCTGTCAACAGAACTACATCCCACATGAATGGAAGACCTCATATATTCTGTCACTTTTCAAGAAAAGTAATAGAAACGACCCTGGCTGCTACAGGGGATTGAGTATTAATGGCTCTATGTGTAGGCTGTTCTCAAAGATGCTATAGGCAACGCTCAGGGTGGATATGGGTCATGTTCTCATGTTATCGGTGAGTATCAAAGCGGCTCCGTACCGGGACGACCCTGCACCGATAATCTTCAGCAGGTAATAGAGAAGAAGGTTGCAGTTGGCAAGGAGCTGCATTTGGCATTCATAGATTTGGAGAAGGCTTACGATTCAGTCCCCAGATGTCGCCTGTGGGAAGCCCACAGAATACGCTGGGCGCTAACAATGGCATTATTAAGACCATTAGAATGCTTTATAAGGATAACGAGTCATATCTAAAATTTGGTAATAGAATAACGGACTATATTTCTTTTCAATGCATATATCGAGCTAGCTCTCCGAAATTGGAAAAGACGCTGCCATTGTATGGGCTTGCCTGACAGTGACGATTATCTGTTCACGCTGAGTTTCGCGGATGACCAGGTTATTATAGCACAAGACGCATATGACCTTGAATTCATGCTAAGAAGGCTGTAGGAAGAATACTCAAATTGGGGGCTACAAGTGAGTCATAAAAAACCGAGTACTTAGCAGTAAACACGGATGCTAACTTTGAAGTTTTGACCACCGATGACATCTAGATAAATCAAGTAAATACATTTAAATACTTGGGAGCGCCGGTGATCGCAAGAAATGGCTTGGGATCTGACGAGATTAGAAGCAAAATTCAGAGTGGCAAAAGGGTTGTTGGACGCTTGAATGGTCTGTGGTGGGATAGACATCTGTCGAGGAAGACATAAAAAACACCTGGGTAGAACTCTCGTTGAGTCAGTGCTCCTCTATGGTTCAGAACTGTGGGTTATGAATTCTGTTATGAAGAGAAGGGTTAATGCAGTCGAAATAGATTACTTGCGAAGAAGTGCTGGGATATCTAGGCTAGAACATAGAACTAATGAAGATGTTAGGCGTATTATGGACGCAGAGGAAAGGGTACTTGCCCGTATCGAGAAAAGGAGCCTTAAGTGGTTTGGACAACTGATGCAAATGAAGGATGATCGATGGCCAAAAAAACTGTTTCAGTGGGTACCACCAGGAGGAAAAAAAAGGGAAGACCAAGAAGATCGTGAAATGGTACAATTAGAGAAACTATGGCATCGCACAACTTAGATGAGGATGACGTCCTTGACAGAGAGGTCTGGAGACGGGCAACAGGGAGACAGCACTAGTCTGTATAATTAAGTTTACTGATGTAACTTAAACCCTGTAATATATATAAATCGCAATTTTAAACTTTCAAATATGTTATTTGATCTCTTCAACGATTTGCTTGATCTGTGCCCTCAACTTCAGTCTAGTGACAAAATCCTTCTATACGAAACATATTAGTTTCTGGTCAATGTCCAAAACAAGTCTCCAAAAACAAAAGGCAAGGTTACCCAGAAACTAAATCTGCAGTTGGAACCTATAATCCCAAAAGGAAGATGATTTTTTAGCTGGGCTCCGATTATTTTCACTTAAGATATCGAAGCGAAAGAAGAAACCACAATTTTCTGTTCTAAAAAAATTGTACCGCTAATGGAACTAATCGAGCACTATGCAACAGAAAATTTCGCACACTTAAATTTATATTTCGGGGCCAAATAAGGAAAACAAAACAAGAGATGATAGTAATGATCAATTCGAAATATAATTCAATGCCAATGAAATAAATTAATAAATTGTAGCAATGATTCTAGGGCAATTAGGTCAGTGAAATAGTACCAACGTTATTTTGGATAACCGCAAACCACTCCATCCTATACCAGACGCAAGAATCACTCTTTCTTGTCGAAATCATTAAAACAGGTATCATGCTAGAAATAGGCTGCATTTAACAGTTATAATAGATGGCCCAGTGATGTCGAAATTCGATTAAATATTCGGGAAACATTATTTCGCAACGAAAACATATCAAATGTGCCTAATAAAAACAACCTTCCTCGGGACTTCAGCTGATTTCCTCAGCTGTAAGTAGGCCTGCAGATTCACTTTTTATCCGTTTACTTAGATCAGAGTATATTTTACTATTTGCCATTTGCTTGGGTTAGTGTAACGATGGCTTGACTTTGTTAGCTTCCATTGACAAAATTTTCTGTTGTAATACCATGTAAAATTTAAATTAGCTAATATATCGGTTTACCTAAGACTACATTTCAATCAAACCAAAGTTACAAAAGCAACCAGTACCTCCGCAATCGCCATTTTATTCCATTCACATTTGCCTTACAATGACCCCATTCATATTTTGATGTCATGATGATCCCACAGGCAGGAACGTCAAACTGGTGAGAGCAGTTTGATTACGGGGAGTGACGCCCCCGCCATTCCGAGTTGCCATGGGATATGGCCCATCAAATCCCATCGTCCTCCCCCAGGCTGGAGAACACCAAAGTACAAAGTCTGGAGCTGATCAATGACAGTTTGTGACAAGAGGGGCTGCATTGTATTGGCTGGCAGGAACGTCAAACTGGTGAGAGGAGTTTGATTACGGGGAGTGACGCCCCCGCCATTCCGAGTTGCCATGGGATATGGCCCATCAAATCCCATCGTCCTCCCCCAGGCTGGAGAACACCAAAGTACAAAGTCTGGGGCCGATCAATGACAGTTTGTGACAAGAGGGGCTGCATTGTATTGGCTGGCAGGAACGTCAAACTGGTGAGAGCAGTTTGATTACGGGGAGTGACGCCCCCACCATTCCGAGTTGCCACGGGATGTGGCCCATCAAATCCCATCGTCCTCCTCCAGGCTGGAGAACACCAAAATACAAAGTCTGGAGCTGATCACTGGGGAGTGATCCAACAAACCCCATTTTTACCCCTGTCAGACTAGGGACCGCCAAAGGAATGAGTCTGAGGCCGATGCTTCGAGTGGAAGCGGCCCTAGGTGGTAGATGCATAAGCCTACTCGCATCGTCCGGTGAAAGACCACCCCACCAGAATTGGGGAGCGCTAAGTGGTTTTCCCAAATCACGTTCCGCTTCCGCGCTGGTGATCCCGGGTTTCACAGTAGGAATATATGGACATGATGGTGCTTCCAGGATCAAAATATTCCGGAGGTAAACTCCCCGGCCATTCGGATCTCCGGGCGCTGGGTGGCCCTGGGAGCCCTTCATTCCGCATTTCACAGACAGCAAAGATACCGAACCAATTTAGAATAGATTTCTGCAACATAAGAGGCCTAAATACAAACATAAATTCGGTACACCAACATCTACAAGCAAATAGACCACACATATTAGCCCTTACAGAAACACAAGTATGTTCTACAACAACAACAGTGAACTACCTCTATCCTGGTTACGACTTACATACCCGATTTAGATATAAGTTCGGAATATGCCTTTTTGTCCGAAGCGACCTTTCATGTCACCGCGAGGAAACACTCGAACCGAACAACCTTGACGTCATGTGGCTCAAGTTCACCGCCAAGGGATTAACCAAGTTTATATGTTGTCTCTATCGCCCTCCGAGCGATAGAGCCTACCAAAGCTTTTTCTCAACACTAGCTACCACTTTTGACTCAATACAGGTCGATCACCCCAGTTCAGAAATAATCGTTCTGGGAGACTTCAATGCCCACAACACCAACTGGCTCAAACATCACAACAAGACCGACAACGAAGGTAGAGAAGCTGAAGCATTTGCCATCAGCTGCGGGCTTACTCAACTTGTAGACGAACCAACTCGAATCTCAGAGAGGGGCGAATTCGCCGCCCTCCTGGATCTTTTTCTGACCACCAATCCTGACCAGTACAAGGTTACAGTTGGTCCGCCATTAGGTACCTCCGACCACAAACTTATTACAACGGTTTGTGAATTGCCACTCATACAGAAGGATCCACCATTGCCTCGCAAAATCTGGCATTACAATTCTGCAAACTGGGACGATCTAAGGCAGTTCTACCTAGATTTTCCTTGGCTCGACGTCTGCTTTGCCACTGACGATCCTTCAGACTGCTGCGAAGAGGTCATGCAAGTAATCTCCTCAGGAATGGAAGCATACATCCCAAATTCCATCAACTTACCATCAAAAGGAAAGCCCTGGTTCGACAAAAAATGCGAAAGAGCTGTAGGAAGGAAACAACAAGCCTATAAGTACTGGCAGCAAAATCAGACCGCTGAAAATCGCAATTATTTTATCGAAGCGAGAAACGAGTGCAAGCGTGTGATCGACGAAACTAAGGACAAACACAATCAAAGGATCAGGAATAAACTTTTGCAATGCCCCAGTGGCTCCAGAAATTTCTGGTCGGTAGCAAAGGCAGTAAGTAACAACTTTACAAAAACGTCTCTCCCACCTTTGACGGACGAACGTGGCATCACGGCGACTACAGCCAAGGAAAAAGCAAACATGCTCGCCAAAATGTTTTCATCGCACTCTACCTTAGACGTGCCTCAAGGCAAGACTCTCCCAACTATACCGAACATCAACACTACCATGGCAGAAGTCAAGTTTTC
>MU188508.1:1508-14931 GCA_016904865.1 Pissodes strobi | reverse complement strand
TAACAACTATCACTGTATTTAATTGTTGTTTTTTATGGCCTTTTCTGGGACATAATATATGATAGCGGCCTGTTTTCCTCTGTCGAACGCCTTCGTTTTCATTGGGAGGTTGTTGTACTCGCAACGAAACGCGTGCTTTCTGACACATTGTGATTGTATATTCTACGCATTATGGTCTGACAAGTTCTGTTGAGAGATTCTTTAGAAAATTGCGGCCGACTTTTGGAAGATTCTCATTTGTAACATACAAATGTAAAGCATTTAATGCCGCAATATCCAACACGTCAAAAAGATGATGAAAGACCACCTTGTATATAAGGCATATTTTCTCTACAACATCGATCCCATATTTTGTGTGATTATATACAATATACAATCATGATTGGCTTAACTACATATCTATTAATTGTTCCAAGCGTGCATTCTTTCCGGAATGCATCCGCAAACTTTCTAATGGCTTTCCTTTTGTAAATACAAAGCCCGGTGAAATGTCCTGTATATTACCTTTGATAGTTCCAAGCAGAGTTAGTTTATATTCCGTAAGAAGCCATTGCCAAAAGAAAACTAGTTAGTCATCTCTCCATTGTGGCGTTTCTATTAATGTTTTTATTGGCTGAACAAGTTTTTTGACAAAGCCACTAGGCGAATTTGACACCACGCTACGTAGGGACCATCTGGCTTCCTACAGAAACTTGAAACCGTATTTGGCTGCTCATGATGCTCATGGCGATTTTCCTCTAAATGTGATGAGCTGTTCGTCAATAGTGATAAAACTACGTTGCATATATGAGGAAGAACAATTGCTCACAAAAAGTTGCATTTCTCAGCGATTGTCTAAATCACTCTACTTCTTACTCAGATTTGAAAAATCCATACGAGAGGCTTGAATAATTGCACTTTTATCAAAAATTTTAATTTTTCCAGACCGGATTGAATGAAATCGATATTTTTTTCCATCATGAAAATCCTCAGGGTTCTTGAATTTAATTTAAATTTTGCAAATCTATCGAAAATTGTACGTACGTATATTTCCAAACTCCACACGAGAGATTTGAGTAATTGGGTATTTATTCAACATTTTCAATATTCCGAACCGGTCGGTGGATTTTTCAAGTATGGATCAAATTATGTATTTGTTTGTCACTTGTCATACAAATGCTGAACTATCTCGAAATTATGTAGAACTGTTCAATTCAAAAGAGAATTTGAATTAGATTTTGAAGACATACGATAAATTTGAATAATTGCGTCTTTATTCAAAAACTAGATTTTTCCGTAACGGTGCATTTTGCAGCATTTGACTCAAATCATTTTTTTTTAACTGCACCTTAAAAATATATAAAGATCTCGGAATTTTATATGAATGTTCAATTTTACCGAAAATTTTATGCAGATTTCAAGAATCCATACGAAATGTTTGAATAAACGGGCATTTCTCCAGAATTATTTGGACCGTTGCATTTTTTAGCGATTGTCCAATATCGCTTTTTTTCACTTTAACGTATTTTTACCTTAAATATCTCGAAATAAATTAAATTCATTTAAATCCAGAAAAAAAATTACATAGATTTTAAAAATCCATACAAGAGGCTTGAATAATTGCAAGATTATCCGAAATTTCAATTTTTCCAGACCGGAGAATTTTTCTGAGATTGACTGAAATCGACATTTTCGTTCTACCATGAAAATAACTAGAGATCCTGAATTAAATTTCAATTTTGCAAATCCATCGGAAATTGCACGTATATTTCCAAAATCAAACACGAGAGATTTGAGTAATTGGGCATTTAATCGAAATATTGAATATTCCGCCGGTGCATTTTTCAAGTATGGACCAAATTATGGATTTGTTTGTGTCTTGTCATTGAAATGCTAAATGATCCAATATTATGTAAAACTGTTCAGTTCCAAAAGGAATTTGGAAAATGCATACGAGAAATTTGAATAATTGCGCCTTTATTCTAAAGCTGGTTTGTTCCCAAGCGGACCATTTTTCAGCATTTGACTCAAATCGTTGTTTTTTTTAACTGTACCTTGACAATATTTAAAGATCTTGGAATTTTATATGGTTTTTCATTTTTACCGGAAATTTTAGGCAAATTTGAAGTATCTATATGAAATGTTTGAATAAATGGGCATTTCTCCAGAATTTCGAATATTCTCAGCGTTTGTCTAAAATCCTTTTTTTTTTCACTTTAAAGTAAAATTACTTAAGTATCTCGAAATAATTAAAAATCATTTAAATCCAAAAAAAAATTTACTTAAATTGAAAAATCCATACAGATGCTTGATGTTTATCCGAAAATTAAATTTTTTTTGGAGAAATTTTCTGGGGTTGACTGAAATCGATATTTTTGTTCTACCATGAACATACTTAGGGATCTTGAATTTAATTTGAATTATGTAAATCCATGGGAAATTCTACGTATATATCCAAAAGCCACACGAAAAATTTGAGTAATAGGGCATTTATTCAAAATTTTGAATATTCCAGACCGATGTATTTTTCTAGTATGGATCAAATTATGGATTCGTTTGTCACTTGTCATAGAAATGCAAAAATTAACAGGTCAATTCCAAAAGGAATTTTAATTAGATTTTGAAATTTTAGGCAGATTTCAAGAATCCATAAGAAATGTTTCAATAAACGGATATTTCTCCAGAAATTCGAATCTTTTGGGCCGTTGCATTTCTCAGCGATTGTCCAAAATCGTTTTTTCTTCACTCTAACGTAAAATTACATAAATATCTCGAAATAAATTGAAGTCATTTAAATTCAGAAAAAAGATTACTTAGATTTTGAAAATACATACGAGAAATTTGAATAATTGCGCCTTTATTCAAAAACTGGATTTTTACGAAGCTGTGCATTTTTCAGCATTTGACCAAAATCGTTTTTTTTTAACTGTGACTTAAAAATATTTAAAGATCTCGAAATTTTTTACGAATTTCCAGTTTTACCGGAAATTTTAAGAAGATTTCAAGAATCCAAACGAAATATTTGAATAAACGGGCATTACTCCAGAATTTCGATTTTTTTGGACCATTGCATTTCTCAATAACGTAAAAATACTTAAATATCTCGAAATAAATTAAAATCATTTAAATCCAGAGAAAAAATTACTTAGATCTCAAAAATCCATACGAGATGCTTAAATATTGCACCTTTATCCGAAATCTAATTTTTCCAGACCGGGGCATTTTTCTGGAATTGACTGAAATCGATATTTTTGTTCCACCAGGGATGTTGGATTTAATTTAAATTTTGCAAATCCATCGGAAATTGTACGTATAATTCCAAAATCTACACGAGGGATTTGAGTAATCGGGCATCTATCCAAAATTTTAAATATTCCGGGCCGGTGCATTTTTCAGGTATGGATCAAATTATGGATTTGTTTGTTACTTGTCCTAAAAATGCTGAACTATATCGAAATTATGTAAAACTGTTCAATTACAAAAGGAAATTTACTTAGATTTTGAAACAAATTACGAGACATTTGAATAAGTGCACCTTTATTCAAAAACTGGGTTTTTCTGAAGCGGTACATTTTTCAGCATTTATTTAACTGTATCTTAAAAATATTTAAAGATCTCGAAATTTTATATTAATATTCAATTTTACTAGAAATTTTCGGCAGATTTCAGGAATTCGTATGAAATGTTTCACTAAACGGGCATTTCTTCAGAATTTCGGATTTTTTGGACCGATGCGTTGCATTTCTCAGCGATTAACCAAAATCGTTTTTTTTTTAACAGTACCTTAAAATATTTAAAGATCTCGAAGTTTTATATGAATTTTCAATTTTGCGGGAAATTTTAGGCATATTTCAAGAATCCATGCATTTCTCGAGAATTTCGTATTTTTTCCGTAATATTCGGAACCGGTGCATTTTTCAAGTATGGATCAAATTATGGATTTGTTTGTCACTTGTCATAGAAATGTTGGACTATCTCGAAATTATTTAGAACTGTTGAATTGCGAAAGGAATTTTAATTAGATTTTGAAAATACATACGTGAAATTTGAATAATCCCGCTTTTACTTAAAAACTGAATTTTTCCGAAGCGGTACATTTTTCAGCATTTAACCAAAATCGTTTTTTAACTCTACCTTAAAAATATTTAAGGATCTCCAAAATTTCGAATTTTTTGGACCTTTGCGTTTCTCAGCGATTTTCCAAAAATCTTTTTTTTCACTGTAACGTAAAACTACTTAAATATCTCGAAATAAATTAAATTCGTTTAAATCCAGAAAAAAATTAACTCAGATTTGAAAAATCTATACGAGAGGCTTGAATAATTGCACTTTTATCAAAAATTTAAATTTTTCCAGACCGGATTGACTGAAATCGATATTTTTCTTCCACCATGAAAATCCTTAAGTTTCTTGAATTAAATTTAAATTATGCAAATTCATCGAAAATTGTACGTATATTTCCAAAATCCACACGAGAGATTTGAGTAATTGGGCACTTATTCAAAATTGTCAATATTCCGAACCGGTGCATTTTTCAAGTATGGATCAAATTATGGATTTGTTTGTCACGTGTCATAGAAATGTTGAACGATCTCGAAATTATGTAAAACTGTTTAATTACAGAAGCAATTTTAATTATATTTTGAAAATACATACGAGAAATTTGAATAATTACGCCTTTATTCAGAAACTGGATTTTTCCGAAGCGGTGCATTTTCAGCATTTGACTCAAATCGTTTTCTTTAACTGTACCTTAAAAATATTTAAATATCTCGAAATTTGTTAAGAATTTTAACTTTATCGGAAATTTTAGGCAGATTTCAGGAATTCATAGGAAATGCTTGAATAAACTGGCATTTCTCCAGAATTTTGAATTTTTTGAACCGTGGCATTTCTCAGCTATTGTCTAAAATCGTTTCATTTCACTCTAACGTAAAATTACTTAAATATTTCGAAATAAATTAAAATGATTTAAATTCAGAAAATTATGTACTTGGATTTGAAAAATCCATACAGAAGGCTTGAATAATTGCACGTTTCTCCGAAATTTAAATTTTTCCAAACCGAAGCATATTTCAGCGATTGACCAGCAATTACTCTACCATAAAAATACTTGCGGATCTTGAATTTGACCTAAATTTTGGGAATCCATGGGAAATTAGAGGCATATTTCGAAAAATCACTTGTACAGCGGCTAGCTTATCCCACTCCCGCCTTCCAGATCTACCACGTACTCAAAGCAGCCCAAACTAACCCAAACCGATTTCAACGGTATCCAAATTTGGATTTGGCGCAGGTTATTGTGCAGTAAATAAAATCTATCCTAGTCTAATCAGTATTTAGTCTACCTGTTATATAAACAAAATCCAAGAATGCTCTTATTTCGCATTCATCTATATATTCTTGGATTATCCTACTTTTTATATTAGTACAGTTCACGAATCTTGTTGTCAGAGGATCGTTGACAGGATCGTGAAATCATTCCAAAACTATTTTGGCATTTCTTGCAGCTCCAAGAGGACCAGGTACTTTAGCATCTATATTATGTACTCTAGTGGTGGTTTGACCGTCTTTATCTGGGTAAAAATTCCTGCTGATCAGATCCTTCTAGAGTATCATCTGGATCTTGTTCAATGTCATATCCAAGAATTTCTCGTTGTACATTATGTATTTCTTCATCTATTGAGTCAGATTCTGGCAACTCGTTAGCATCTTCCTTTTGTTCAGGTTCTTTCAACCAATTTGAGTCTTTACTGCCTTTTATAACACTGTAAATAACTAAATCTGCGTATCCATTGGTATCACTGCTCCGAAATTATAAGCGCCATAGATCCAGTATTAAAAAAATAATATATTATACTATTGTTGATATAGCTGCAGATTCCAAATGTGCAAAAAATTGAACAGAATATTTTCTTTGTTGCTTCTCGACAACGGCTAGAGAGTTGTTAACGAAACTTCATCAGCTGTTTTAAGGTTTTCATAGACTTTCATTCCAAATCGTGTATGTTTCTCGAAGCGATAAATTTATCCTCGCCATCTTTGAAACCTAGTTTGAAAACTTTTCACCTTAATTACTCTTTAAAAATTAACTGCTTTCCATTATTCAAACACATTTATTTGCCATATCATGGGCGCATAAAAAATCCCGATTCTCTGCGCTCTTGCAAAAGTAAATATGCAGCATTACAGTAGTTAAACTTCAATAAAACTGCTCATAAATTTTCAGTCATCAATATCAGCGAGTTTGTTTCAGTTTCGCTATTCATTTCAAGGGATATTGAACGAAATGCTGCAGTGCTTAAAACGGTATGTTTATTTTATTCTCATATTGAGGCAATTTCGTTTTTGGTCATGTAATAATAGTTACATCAAATCAGCTCAAATTTAAACTCATTACTTTAATGTCGTTTTAAATGCAGTAAAGTAACTGACACAAGCAGAATACGGGCGAAACTCTAAACAGGAAAATAATCAATTCATCAATCATTGATTATCATAAATCTAGAAATAGTTATCAATATAAACAACGAATGCTCAAAGGAAAAATGAACTGGACAAAAAACGCCAGAACATCATTTATAAAAATGAGAAAAGTATTCCGTTGAAGCACGGAAGTCAAAATCGGAAGCACTCGAGATTTCGATGCACAGAAAAATATTAACAAATTTAGAAGTACTGAGGTAAATAAAAAGAAAAAAGGATTCATTCATAATGCTTGCGACACATTATGAGAGGAGATAAGTATCATTTACTCCATGCAATAACGCCGGAAAAGATTCAAGCTAAAAGAAGTGCAGAAAAACACGATACTCCCGCATGCTAAATTTGGGGGAACAATGGTTCAACTACAGTACACAGATATGTTTACGTCAGCTGCTTGAAGATTATTGATTGATATTTTGGAAATCAGCAGCTTTTATAGCATTCCATACATGACAGTTTCAAATAAACTTTAAAGAGATTAAACTTCAATAAAACTGGTCCGTAATAATCAAAGTTCAGTACAAGTTCGTCTATTTTAGTTTTAGTATTCATTACAAGTGCCCGATTGGGCATTGCACGAAATGCTGCCACACACAAACTGCACACGCGAATTTTTATTATTCTCACCGTCACGCCATTGCTGTTTCGCTATTACGAGAATTACCAAATAATAGTTTTCATGTCTGGAATTCGGTTTCGACATAATGCAAAGACCTTTATGATTAATTGGCTTCTAACCGGGATACATTAAGATTTTATTAAAACACATTGTTGCCGATCGGTATCTGGACAGGGGTTATGTATATTTCCGACTAATTTACCATCTAGCGCTGAAAAGAGATTTTAGCCAGGGTAAATTAACTATGATTTTAGACTAACTATGAAAACGTTAAAAAGAGAGATGAAATATATGAAGTATTAGCTTTTTTCTATATTTTGAGCCATATAATTAATTAACATTAATAGTAAAACGATAAAGCCTTAAAACAATATATACAAGAAGTTTGGAGATAGTGGTATTCTTCTTCGGTTATAGGTCGACTCAAAATGAGACAAAAATGTCATATAAACATCGGTCCGCAAATTTGTCCTATGAAGATGCTTTTAGAGAAATGTTTTTTAGTCGATACATTTTAACTGCTTTAAAGAAGAGGGATAAGTTTTG
The DNA here is from genome assembly GCA_016904865.1 of Pissodes strobi. NCBI lineage: Eukaryota > Metazoa > Arthropoda > Insecta > Coleoptera > Curculionidae > Pissodes > Pissodes strobi. The sequence continues at coordinate 7,301 of MU188508.1, read as the reverse complement.
TCTGTTTGAAACACTCATCTAAGGATGCCCCTTCCAGAGGTCAGATTTGAACACCAATTGAAGTTAAAGTTACAGCTTTTTAGGCCATTGAGCGGATACTGCATCTGTGTGTAGGCTTTTGTTAACTGGATGAATGGACTTGATGGGAGACAAAGTCTGTCGGACTGAGGGTCCGCTCGAGGATTTATATAAAAAGTTGATAACTTTTAACTGTTTTGAAGGAGAGGGATACGTTTTGTCTATGATTAGTTCACTTTAAATACTTAACATATTTAAATTTCAGATTATTTTAACTTAGAGTTTCGATAGATATGTTTTAGTTCCGTCTTTGCTACTTGGAGGAGCGCTCAGGGAGGCCGCCGCAAGTTTCCTTGCATATGGGTACTAGGGCACATCGTTTGGGGCACTCACCCAGAGATGCTCCTTCAAATGTCAGATTTGAGCACCAATTGGGGTCCACGTTACAGATTTAGGACATTCAGAGGTATGTAGGCATATGTCCACTGGATGGACGGATTTGGTGTGAGACAAAGTCTTCCGGACTGAGGATCCGCTCGAGGATCTATATAAGATAGTCGATAACTTTTAACTGTTTTGAAGGAGAGGGATAAGTTTTGTCTAGGATTAGTTCACTTTAAGTGAACTGTATATAGGCATATAACCAGTGGATGAAGAATTTGGTGTGAGACAAAGTCTTCCGGACTGAGGATCCGCTCCGAAATTTAGTCGACAACTTTTAACTGCTTTGAGAAGGAGCAGGGATAAGTTTTGTCTAAAATTAGTTCACTTTAAATACTTAACATATTTAAATTTAAGATTATTTTACCTTAGAGCTTCGACAGATTCGTTTTTGGTCCGACTTTGCTACTTGGAAGAGCCCTCAGGTAGGCCGTTGCAAGTTTGGAGGACTCACTAGAGAAGCCTCAGATTTGAGTACCAGTTGAGGTTCAAGTTACAGATCTAGGACATCCAGAAGAGACTGCATCTCTATGTAGGCATATGTCCACTGGATGAACGGATTTGGTGTGAGACAAAGTCTTCTGGACTGAGGATCCGCTCGGGGATTTATATAAAATAGTCGACAACTTTTAATTGCCTTAAGGAGAGGGATAAATTTTGTTTAAGATCAGTTCACTTTAAATATTTAACATATTTAAATTATTTTAACTTAGGGCTTAGACATATTTGTTTTAGGTCCGACTTTGCTATTTGGAGGAGCGCTCAGGGCGGCCGCCGCAAGTTTTCTTGCATATGAGCACTGGGGCAAAGAACCTGTGGCACTCACCTAGAGATGACCTTGCCAGAGGTTAGATTTGAGCAACAATTGGGGTTGGGATTACAGCTTTAGGACATTCAGAGAAGACCGCACCTCATATGGTCACTGGATGAGCGGATTTGGTGTGAGACAAAGTCTACCGGGCTAAGTGTCCGCGCGAGGATTTATATTAGATAGTCGACAACTTTGACTACTTTGAAGAAGAGAGTTAAGTTTTAAGTGATGAGTTACTACTGCAAAATTTAATTATTTGACAGAATGAATTGATTCAGGTTGAAACAAGTGGCATGTAAACTAAGGGCTATGACTACATTTATATTAAAAAATACGTCCTTTCAACGTTTGAATATTTAAGTACTGCCAAATAATTATTTGTACTTTTTAATGCAGAAAGATCTTTTTATTGCACTGCTCAAAAGTAAACCATTTTATGAAAAAGCTACAATTAAAGATTAAAAAACTTTTAATAATTAACAATTAAAAAATTGTGTCAGCAGCTAACCCTAATTACAATAGAATCATTAATATCAATGAATCCTTTAACTCAAATTATCATTGATCTTTGATTCGTCCTGAATATGCCTGGTAAACTTCTTATTCACTTCAAATAAAATATAACCCGCTTAATCTAGCGGATTAAGATCTGGCGATCGAGCTGGCCAACCCTTTGGGACCACCTTGGCCAATCCACCAGTGGGAAAGACTTTATCAAGGTAATTTCTGACAAAAATGCTAAAGTGTGCCGAATCACCATCATGGATGAACCACAAAGAAGCTCTTGTTTGATATGGTACGTCATTCAAGAAGCCCTTTAAAACATAGATCTGGTCCTATTTAGTGAACCAGCCCATTCATTTATGGAACACTTATTTTCATGACAAGATTTAAATATTACATATGGATTAGTTGTAAATGTATGATGCAGTTGTAAAGGTATGCTTAATATAAAAGCAAAAAACCATTGTTTTGCATGTACATGATATGCTTGTACTTAAAATACCTTCCATCAATATGCGAGAGTATAAGAGGGGTTAGTGAAGGTATAATTTACAGACTTCTTAGAGAAAGAAAGGATGCAAATATTTGGGTAGTCCCTCCTATCAAAAAGTACATTTATGGCTAACTTATTGAAAATAATCGCTGAACAAAACTGGATAGATGCTGTGAACCATGTAAGTAGGTGTAATATACAGCTTCTAGATCGGCTCCCGCTCTTTTGCTATTTATCCCCCTACCTAACTTCAAACCGCTATACTGTGACAGTTTTTGCTGTCTGTTTAGCTATTGTTTGTCTGTTTTGGTGTCTTGCTGTTTTGATGTCTGTCTTGCAAAAAGCAAAAAAGACAGCAGAAACAGACAGCAAAACAGACAGCAAAACAGAAAAATAAACATCAAAAACAGCAAACAGACAGCAAAAACAGTACAACAGATAGCAAAAGCAGTCACAGATAGAGGGATACCGGTGTGAAGTTAGGTAGGGGGATAAACAGCGAAAGAGCAGGTGCTGGTCTAGAAGCTTTGTATTATACCTACTCATGTGATAAAGAATGTGGAATATACACAACATTATGGAAAAAACTGTCCAACCACCTGTTATTTCCCACTCTGTTGAACTGATTGGTGGCGACCCCGTAATCTAAAAGGTCGTAGCTCTTTTTCCAGATTATAATTCAAAATTATCGGCCCTTTTCAAAATCGCAAATTATTTATTAATATAAGAAAAATCGCTCAACTTTTAACTACGTGATACTAATAGTAATAGTAATAATACAAATCCGCTTGAAATGAAGAATATGCCAAAATAAAAAACTATTTTGTTACTAGTTCTGGTCATTTTCAACATCCGAAAATATTCCTTTTACCCATTATTATAAATTTACGACCCTTTTGTGCTTGGTAAAGTATAGGGTAGATGCATGTATAATGGGGAGAAACTACCTGCATTGTTATGCAGGAGTATATTTTACTTATAACATTATTGTGTCCACTCTGTATTCAAATAAATTGCGTTTGTGCGGTATAATTTAGGTTGTATGCTGTCAAATATTCTCGAATAGACCATAATACAAAGCAGTTGCACTGTCCACCAAAATTGTGGTAAAATAGTAAAAGCCGCTCTAAAGGTATTAATTAGAAATATAAAATAGAGCAAATAATTTGGTAACGAGTTACAAAAGGTTTTGAACATATGTTGATGTAGTTTTCGTAACCCTACATTATTGACCATGCCTTTAATAAGCCATGTTAAGTGACTTGTAGGCTGACTAAACACGTATTTCTTTTTCAGGTTAAAATATGAAGCAAAGTGAAAGCGAAGCAGATTTTGGGAGTTACGTGAGGCTTTAGCACATCTTATTCGAAAATAAGGTTAGTAACATAATAAAAATTCCTTATGGCTCTTTTTATGGTATGGGTATCAAATTGCTGTCCTCTATAATATTCTTTTTTTATGGATAGAGAAGACCAGCAGTTGTTTTCTTCTAAAATCATTTTTTAAAGCAGTTTTAATAATATATGACATTTAGATTGAAATATTTTATTAATGAAAACATCTAGTTATGTCTCATTTATTACTTAATGACAATTTCACAAAAAAACTTGTTTTAGCTGTCCCATTCCTGCTCGAGGATAAGAATTAGAATTCAACTGTTTATTGGAGATTCATTGAACAGCAGGCAGCTTACTAAGCAAATAATACCCATAGTGTCTTTATTTTTTACATTATTTTTTCTAATCATGCCTCATCGTCACAATGGCTTTTTTAACCTTACCTTTGCCAGTGCCTGTTCCAAGCCCGAATGCTTTACTAGTATTCTAAGAATTTCTTGATAGTTTTTGATCATCCTGCTGAGTAGTATGCCCACCACCATAATCCATTTGTGATCTGATATATAAAGCTACCAGTTCGTGTCCTTCAACTCTGACAAATTCTCTATCCTGAAGCTTTAGGCAATGTCCAGAGAGGCACAGCACTTATTGTTGCTCCCCTAGGGTATTTAGAAAGAGCTGCATATATCCAGAGTTTTCGTTTGTAGACACTGGATATTTTGATGCGTAATATTTAATGGCTTGCCAAATTGGCTTATCTTCTGATCAGTGTTTTGGGGTAGCCGTACTGAGTAGTCTCATCCGAAAACTAAGAGATAGCTCTATATCCAGAGTTTTGTTTTGTAGACATTGCATATTTTGATGCGTAATATTTAATGACTTGCCAGATGGCTTATTTTATGAGAAGTGTTTTCTGGTAGCCGCACTAAGAGAGGCCTTCAGAGTTGTCTCATCTGGCAATGAAGAAAGAACTCGATATCCAGAGTTTTGTTTTGTAGTCAATGGATATTTCGATGCGTAATATTTAATGACTTGCCAGATGGATTATTTTTTGAGAAGTGTTTTGGGGTAGCCGCACTAAGGGAGGCCTCCAGAGTAGCCTCATCTGAAAATGGAGAAAGAGCTCGATATCCAGAGTTTTGTTTTGTAGACAGTGGATATTTTGATGCGTAATATTTAATGACTTGCCAGCTGGCATATCTTTTTAAGAGTGTTTTGGGGTACCCACACTAAGTAAGGTCTCCAGAGTAGTCTCAACCGAAAATAAAGAAATAACTCTATATCCAGAGTTTTGTTTTGCACATATTGGATATTTTGATGCGTAATACTTAATGACTGCCCAGATGGCTTATCTTTAGAAAAGTATTTTGGGGTAGCCGCACTGAGGGAGGCCTCCAGACTAGTCTCCTCTGGAAATGAAGAAAGAGTTCTACATGCCGAGTTTTGTTATGTAGACACTGGGTATTTTGATCTATATTATATAATGACTTGCCAGATGGCTTATCTGTAGATAAGTGTTTTGGGGTAGCCGCACCGAAGGAATCCTCCTGAGTAGTCTTCTCCGAAAATGAAGAAAGAACTCAATATCCAGAGTTTTGTTTTGTAGACATTGGATATTTTGATGCGTAATATTTAATGACTTGCCAGATGGCTTATCTTTTGAAAAGTGTTTTGAGGTAGCAGCACTGTGAGAGGCCACCAGTTTAGTCCCCTCTCAAAATGAAAAAAGGTCTATATCTAGAGTCTTATTTTGTAGACACTAGGTATTTTGATGCGTAATATTTAATGACTTGCCAGATGGCTTATCGTTTGATAAGTGTTTTGGGGTAGCCGCACAGAGGGAGGCCTCTAGAGTAGTCACATCCGAATATGAGGAAATAACTCTATATACAGAGTTTTGTTTTGTAGACACTGGATATTTTGATGCGTAATATTTAATGACGTGCCAGATGACTTATCTTTTGATAAGTGTTTTGGGGTAGCCACACTGATGGAGGCCTCCAGAGTAGTTTCATCCGAAAATGAAGAAAGACAGAGCTCGATATCCAGAGTTTGTAGACACTGGATATTTTGATGCGTAATATATGACTTGCCAAATGGCCTATATTTGATAAGTCTTTTGGGGTAGCCGCACTGAGGGAGACCCCCAGTGTAGTTTCATCCGAAAATAGTTAGAGCTTTAAATCCAA
>MU188507.1:23204-61633 GCA_016904865.1 Pissodes strobi | reverse complement strand
AGGCTTTGCCAATAAGCAGTCAACAACCCTTATGTTGCTTGACATCGAGAAGGCGTTTGACAGGGTGTGGCACGATGGGCTGCTGTATAAGCTGCTGGCTATATACAGCATGCCATTGCACATGACAGCTCTCATCGCGTCATACCTTGCCGGGCGCGTCTTCTCAACAAAAATTGGCAATCGAACCTCTGACAGCAAGAACTTGTTGGCAGGAGTTCCCCAGGGAACCGTATTATCGCCGCTATTGTTCAATCTCTATATAGCAGATATCCCGTCAAATCCTAATACCCATAAAGCCCTATTCGCTGGCGATACAGCGATTTACTCCCTTAATCCTCAAGCGGAGGTGGCGAAGAATAACCTACAGGAGCATATGCACACCCTTATGCTATATTACAATAAGTGGAAAATTTCATTAAACCACACTAAAACAGAACTTATTGTCATAACCAGGAAGCTTAAAGATACTAATATCACCCCATTAATCATTAATAACACCCCTATATTCCCGAAACAAAAAGTTAAATATCTAGGCTTGATACTAGATAGAAAGTTAAACTTTTCTGAGCATATAAGATCAGTTATAGCAAGAAACGCTATGATTAAAAAAGGACTAAGCACCCTTGTTACTGCCAGGGCTTTCCTGAGTCCTGGCAATAAGCTTATTTTATATCGAGCAATTATCCGGCCAGCCCTCTTATATGGCGCACCAGTCTGGTGTTCTGTTGCCAGGACACACAAGCGTAAGCTCCAGGTCATTCAGAATCACTATCTAAGGGCGGCATTTTCACTTACACTCCGGGATCGAGTCCGAATTGAAGATCTGCATGCGTGGGCAAAGATAGAGTACATAGAGGACTACATCGATGCCCTCGCATGTAGATTCTTCGAGAGGCAAATTACGGGATTTCCGCTGACGGCTAGCATTGCTGATATTCGCTATGACTCGGAAAATCCGATAAGACACGGCACAATCTACCGGGAAATATCGCTCTACTACCGTCAGCTCATGCCTCCTTAGCCTGTCATCCATTAAGAACCGTTTACATATGTATATATCAAACCTACCCCCAAACCACCCTTCTAAAACACCCATTAACAATTAAAAAATAGCTCCAAATATCAGGAGCACAGAAGTAATATCTCCAACATAAGCGAGTATATCTCGTTTGCGGCGGGCCAATCCACGGCGTTATTACGTGTGGGCGGGGCTTGTTAAGGGACCTGGCCGGCATATAAATACGCTCAAGCCAAAATCTCAAAGCATATGATTCTAAGCCACCGAAGCATCCGTACATCCGTAGCCGATACTGCGGTGCTCGTCACCTTGACTAATACCATTATTCCCCCGGAATAGACTTAACATGGTTAAGCCCCACACTTATTGTATATAATTTTAATTGTTTTGTTTGAATTCACGTTGTAAATATGTAAATAATGTAATTTTATGACTCCCTGCTCCCTGGAGCAGCTGATATAGGGTTTTTTATTGTAGTTTTCCCTATGAAAACCTCCTAAACGAATAAATTATGCAACGTTCAAAACTAAATTATAGGCTTCTAGCCATTGTACTTATAATTACTTTGAAGGGGCAACCCATGGAAAGTTTGGCTCACTCGAACAGTTCCACGTTACTAGTTTTTAAGTAGGTCTAACAACAACCCCCTATGGGTGATCTAAGCTGCTGGCCATTGGCGATGCAGGAACATCGCCCGGCTTAACAGCAGCTTAAGTACAAATCATGTTTGAATACTAGTGATGTAGTTAAGATACTATGTAAGCAATCAAATAATAAAATTGGTAATTGGTCTCCGATAACCATACAGAAATGCTTTTCTAAAGTCGGATTTATATGCAATATAGATATGGAGAACATCCAAGAAGAAGATAATGTTCTGCTCTCCCAATTGTTTCCTACCTACGTTTTTGTTGCATATAATACCATGTATAGTGTGTATTTTATTAGATTTAATTTAAATTTCTTTCTTTTGTAGGTTGATGCCACAACTGAGTACAACTGTTATAAAATTACAATTATTAATGAATACACAACATAAAATATTAATATAAAATTTGCTTTAAGTTTCCTGTTTCTCTTCTAAAGGACTACCCATCATAAAATATTCCCCAAGGGTGGTCGTTGTTTAAAACATTTACTGTTATATTAAAACTATATAATGATTACTTAGAAGATAATCTGTTAGTTTGAAAAGAATCGCGATTTTTTTATCTCTTCAGAATACCGTAATATGCTATGCTAACACCCTAGTAAAAACTTTAGAGGTGAAAGAGCCCCGAATGAAACTTTGCAATTACGAACTAAGTCTCATACATAAATCATGGTAATAACAACTTATAAGGTTGAGCAACACGGTAGGTATAGCCATAAGTTTTAACTATATTAGGGTAATTACTCTATTACTTCTTAAATAACGAATATAAGGTACCGTTGTTGACATATTAGCAATTAAGTTGCTAATTAATGCATGAGGTACTAAAGGTGAACATGCAACTAACGTATAAGTTCAGTTACAAACCTGCAGGTTGCCTTTTAGGGCACCGATTGATATTATCAATCAGTCTATAAAATTATATGTTTTTAAACTATGAAATAATTGCCGCATTAAATTCCGAGCTACAAGATTGTGCGAACATATTATTTACTCTATCTCTATACGTTAATGGGTAACAGAACAAAAATATTTATCCGCTAACCTACGGTTACTACGTAAAGTAAAACACAGGGCATACCTTTTCTTAGGTGCTTTTTTCTTCAGCCAATTCATTTTCATTCGTTATAAATCAAAATTTCATCACTACTATTCTCAAGTTTACCTCAGACGATTTTTTCCGTATTAATAAGACGGATCCTAAAACTAGGATAAGGTTTCAGTTTCGTGATCATGCAAATTATCTAACCATTTTAAAGGGCAAGGCTAAACGATTAATGTTTATGGTACCCGTAATTAAATAAAGCTATCTCTTAAAGTGTTTTTCACGTTCATAGGGCGTGGACGATTTATTTTCGTCGTGTCATAGTTAATTTAAATACTTTATCTCTCAGTAAAACCTCATAGAATTTCTATCTTTTTTTAACCACTCATTTTTCTCTTCCTCATACTACTAATTTTAGTAATTATTTCCATTGCTCATGTATACGTTTATAAGATCTATTGGTAGTTATGTAAGAATTCCTTAGGTACTTATGTGTGGTGTAAATATTTGGTCTTAATATCCAAATTGAACTTTGCTTAGCTGATAGCCAGGGGAAAAATACATTAAACCAATTATGCTTTCTTTAATTTAAGATAATGACTGAACCGACATAACTGTGGAGGTTGTACCCGTTTAGTAGGGGCCTATTCCTTACCTCGAAAACTACGTGGTTGGAAAAAGAATTTAAATACCAAAGTTGTTCCTAGTAAAATGATCTTTATTTTTTTTGTATTGTTTTAATCGTCACTTTTTTATATATAGGATGGTCAAAGAAAGTCACACTTTTTTAAATGAGACACCCTATATTTTAATAAATTTTTGGATTCTATTTAAAATTCTAAGCATATTTGATGTATGATGTTATACCTCTAGAGTTAGTAGTTTTACAGATATAGGAACAGTTGAAAATCGGTACTTTAACTACTTTTCACCTTGGTAGCAAGAAGACCATTAGAGATGGAGTAAAATTAATTTCATATTCCTATTTTAACTTTTCAAGAACTATTTGACGGTGCTAATTGGCAGGTGGTACCATAGGTACCATCAGTTAGCACCATCAGATAGCTCTTGGAGAGTTAAGATAAGATGTGGAATTCATTTTACTCCATCTTTAATGGTCTTCCTGCTACCAAGCTGAAAAGCAGCCAAAGTACCGATTTTCAACTATTTATAGCTGTGAAACTACTAACCCTAGAGGTATAACATCATACAACAAATATGCTTAGAATTTTAAGTAGAATCCTAAAATGTAATAAAATATAGGGTGTTTCATTTAAAAAAGTGTATCTTTCTTTGACCATCCTGTATATAAAAAAGTGACCATTAAAACAATACAAAAAAATAAGATAATTTTATTAGGAATAACTTTTGTATTTAATTTTTTTTTCCAACCCCTGTAGTTTTCGAGATAAGATATAGGCCCCTCTTAAACGGGCCACCCTGTACATCTTCGATGATGCAGTTTTTGTGAATTTATTATCTTGAAGCATTTTTCAGACTTTTTACCCATCCTGTAGACTTCGATTGATAGCGTACGGTCGCGTTCGTGTCCGAACTATCAAACCAAATAGGTCCGGCTCAAAGTAAAGTAGTACTGCTAGCGGGTCGTAATGTCCTACAACGTTAGTGGGCAATCGAGTTACGGACTGATTTCGAGCTAGCCATTCAATCAGTGATACTCAATACAGTGAATTGACGTGAATAGTGCCAATAATACAAGACCATAAATAACAACAAAGTGAAGTGATTGTGGCAAGGATTACAGTGATACTGGATTAGGAGTACATCAGGGGGCTGGGGGAGGGAGACTACCCTAGTCTCTTGCGGATAAGTCCCTAGAATAGACATTTTGAACTGTACTAGACTTTGTTATGTTATCTAATAAAAGTGATGGAGGTAAACCAAAAGGAGCGCCCACGAAGGTTAATGCTATGGAGGACGTAAAGGATACTAATGTAACCAAACAAAATAAGAGAACCATTGATATCAACGACGGAGACATAGTGCAAGGAGAAGCAGTGAAGATTTCAAGGGTAGGATCTGATGCATCCGGGGATCAAAAAGACTACCGTCGAATGTTCAACAACGTAATGGAAGAGTCCACGAAAGTCAAAGAAGAATTTAAGGCATATAGGGAGCAAGCGGAAACAATTAACCATGAATTAATGGAGAGGTTGCAAGATAAGAGAGAGGAAAATACTGAATTAAGACACGAGTTATCAATACTTAATCCGGAGATGGACACATTAAAAGCAGTTCTGTCTGACATGAAAGCACAGAATCAATCAAGAGAGAATGATGCCAAGAACTATGAGAGAGTTGATAATGGCCGAAACCTGGCAATAGCAGAGGCCAACGACGTGATGTAGTTCATGAAGACAAGCAAGAAGAAAATCAAGAAGAACAAGCTAACAAGCCACCAGTCACTATAGAAGGAAGAGGGTGGGCCAACCTTAGGAAGGCGATCAACTATGCGAAAGTGGTAGGACCAAACATAAGAATTTTCCCCAAGAATCCATAGGACCACAGAAAGGTGACTGTTATGTTAAACAAAGACAGTAAAAGATACTACACAACAAATTTTCAGGAGAAAAGAATGATACATGCTGTAATACACGGATTGGACAGTGAAACGGATATAGAGGAGATACAAGAAGAGGTGATGAACATGTTCCTAGCCAAAACAACAAGTACAGAAATCTATAAAATAGATAGACTACTGCAAATGGTAGTCAGAATAGAACCAAGGAAACGACCGCTGGGGCTTATACAGTGCTATAGGTGCCAGCGGTTTGGACATACACAAAGAGCTTGCACAATGACTGCGAGATGCGTTCGCTGCGCAGACGAACATGCGTCAAGAGACTGGACAATGGAGAGAGCAGGCAACGATCAACTAAACAACGCCAAGTGCATGCACTGCGGGCAGGTAGGACATCCGGCGAGTTTCCGGGGATGCACAAAATATCAAAGGACTTACAATCAAGGTCAAGGCAATCAAGTTCAAGAGAATGGCGGAAATGAAACACAAAAAGGGCAAGACGCTGAATATTTAGATAAAATGAAAAAAGTGGATGCATTTATCAAAAGTTTGACCACATTAATACAGCAACTTAATGGATAAAGGAGCTATAATTTCATGGAATGTTAAAGGCTTGCGGGCGAGAAGAGGAGAAGTCGAATTGTTACTGGAGGAACACAAACCAAGTGTGGTGGCCCTCCAGGAAACAATGATGAGTGAGGCTGCAACAATGTCCTTTCAAGATTATATAATATATAGACAGGATGAGGGTACGCAAGCTGGAAATGGACTAGCCTTTCTAGTCATAAGGGACTTGCCATCATATGTTATTGGGAAACAAAACTTGGATATTGAAAATTTCACCATTGCGGTTAAAATAAAAAAGGATATTAAAATCACATCAATCAATAGGAAACAAGCGGAAAGTTTAAGGAAAAATGACATAGTGGAGTTATTTAGAGGTAACCTACCCACAGTGTTAATAGGTGACTTTAATTGTAAATTAGACATATGGCATAGTAATAGAAAATGCCAAAATGTAAGAATACTAAAGGAGACGATCGAAGAGATATCTGCTACAGCACATAAACCTGAGGCACCATCATCTATTCCCAGCACACAGGGATTACCAGACGTTCAAGATGTTGCTATTACAAAAAGAATTCAAGGACCAATACAGATTGAAACATTGAATGAGGGGGCATCAGATCATAATCCGATTGCATTAACTATAAGGAAAGGAATTCATCCAATGATCAAGAACAAAACAGTAACGAACTGAGTAGGATACAAGAAATATCTGGACAGGAACTTCCCACCACCCAAAATTAAATCAGCAAAAGACATAGAGGACTATGCGATAAAAATAAATGGAATCATGGTCAAGGCATACAAAGAAAATTCTATGACTAAAGAACTCAAGAGTGGGATCAATAGAGACACTTCCGAAAAGACTGCAAGAAATAATTAGGACTAATAGAAGACTTCGGAGAGATTACACTAGGAGGAAGACAGAAGACCTGAAAGGAATACTGAACGAACATTCCAAATTAATGAAGAACGAATTAAGGGAATTCAGGAATCAAAAGTGGAAAAATAAACTTGAGAGATTTGAGTCTGAAATCGGCTCTGTTTGGAAGATGGTGAAGGCAGTTAGAAGACGTCCACAAAGGATTCCTCCACTACATGGTAGAAACGGTATGGCATACAGAAGTTATGATGAGGCGCAAGCATTCGCCGACACGTTAGAGGAAACGTTTAGAATGAACATTACAGACGACGATGACGAAGAACATCAACAGACGGAAGACAGGGCAGAGAGTGTGTGGAGATGGATTAAACGAAATAAAGGGTTTATAAAAACAGAAGAATTTGTTACCCCCAAAGTTACATCAAAACTAAGAAAGCGCCAGGATTGGATGGAGTGACAAATAAAATGCTAAAAGAGATTCCTAAGAAATGTTATGCTTTCATAGCAATGTTAGCAACGGCAGTCATAAACTGGGGTTATTTCCCAAATGTATGGAAACACGCAGGAGTGTTTTTGATTCAGAAGCCAGGGAAAAACGCCACATTTCCGGGAAATTACAGGCCGATTAGCCTGATGCCAGTAATGGGGAAAGCTATCGAAAAAACGGTTAAAGAAAGGTTGGGGAAGATCTTAGACGCCAAAGAAATTATACCAAAATGCCATTTTGGGTTCAGGAGAGGCTACGGAGCAGAACACCAGCTATTGCGCAATACCGAGTTCATCATGGAAACTCTAAACATACACATGGCAGTGGGAGCTATATACATGGACATCGAAAAGGCGTTTGATAAGATGTGGCGACAAGGACTTGTGCTCAAGATGCAACAAAGAGGCATTCCCATATACATGACCAGACTCATTCTCAGTTACCTGGAGAATAGAACATTCCAGACAAGAGTAGACAACGAATTATCAACTATAAGGGGTACGGAGGCAGGCGTTCCGCAAGGGACGGTGTTAGGACCTATACTTTATAGTATTTTTACAAGCGACTTTCCAGAATCTCCAGAGGTGTTTAGATCGTTATTTGCCGACGATACCGCCTTTATGGTCAGCGGTAGAAGCCCAATGTTGTTTTCCAGGAAACCACAAAAAGAAGTAAACTAATTTGTAAAATGGACAGATGTAACTAAAATTAAGATTAACTCCCAGAAAACCAAGGCTGTGCTATTCAGGAAGAGATTCAAGGATCTAGGTCCCCAACTAATCATAAAAGGGCATAACATACAATGGGAACAAGATGCTAAGTATCTTGGATTGCTATACGATGCAAGAATGAACTGGCGAAAATACTGCAGAGAGCTTGGGATCAGAGTAAGGATAATAACAACACAGTTAATACCAATGATAGGAAGAAATAGCCCAATGGAAATCACAACGAAACTACTGCTGGTGAAGACAGTAGTAATAAGAACACAATTGGGGTATGGATGCCCTAGCTGGGGCATTGCAGCAAAAACTTATATAAATGAATTAATAAGAGTTGAAAATAGGGCATTAAGAATGGTGGTCGGGGCTCCATGGTATATGAGGAACGTGGATATTTACAGAGAATTGAGCTGGACTCCGTTAAGAGTCTACATATAGAATCGGATCTAAAATCATCAGCATAGCGGAGAGCCATACAAATGAAGATCTAGTCAGGCTTGTGGACTATGTACCAAGTCAAACAATTGGAAGAAGAATTTATTACAGTAGACCTAGAGACGCTATAGTAGCATTAGAACAAGAATGATTGTATATATAGATGTAAATAGACGTTAACCAGCAAATTAATTTAAGTGTAAATAGTTAATGTAGTCCATGTAAAGAGGTTAAAGTGAATATGATGCAAAAGCGTGGGGAAGTTGACATGACGAAAGAAGTTGGTAAAGACAAAATATACACTCAACATTACGGAGCAATGAAGTGTAATTACATGTAACCAGAAATAACAAGGGTGTAAATAGGACGATGTAAATATGTACAGAAGAAAGAAGCAAAGCTCAAATTAATGGTCCAGAGGGGACCGAAGAGACAAAATAGAACAGAGAGGAGAATATAGCCGAAGAGATAGCGACAAAAAAAAGTACACATGGAATAACATCACCAGTCATGGAAAGCAGAATAAAGGGACTTATACAGAGAGGTGCCAGCTAAAGGTGGCAGCAATGCCCTAGGATTAATTATGGCGTGTTTATACTGGCTACTGCCCGTAAACACATAAGCAGGGCAGTGATGCAGGTGACCCTGCCCTGGTGGAGGTTTAGTGGGTATGCTTGAGGGAGAGCCCCACACTCCCCCCGAGAGCCATACAGGGGGGTGCATAAGGCAGCCTTCCTCCACCTCACCAAAAAAAAGTAGACTTCTTGCTATATGTACTTTTTAAGGTAAATTTTTACACTTAAAAGGGAAACTATTTGATTTATAATGATATCTAATATTTGATTTGAATAGGCCCATTTTAGTCATATAAGGGTTCATGTTTGATATTATAAATTTGGTAATTTTGTCTCTTAACCCTTAACTGCAGGATTTTTAATTTTTTGTCCAAAAAATTAATATATCTTACATTGTATAGTCTTCAGAAAAAATAAACAAAACAATAATTGACAGCGGTTATTAAAAAAAAATGTGAAAAAAATATATTGTTGTTTAGAAATAACATCATGAATATAAAAATATTTTGAAATGTTACCTAAACTAATATGAAAGATTTTGAAACAGTTTTTCTTTTTGGCAAAACACAGTGCCACGCCACATTTTTCACATAAAATTACATAAGAATACCCGTTGCACTGTGGAATCTGATTTGTTGGTCACTCGACGAGGGCCAATGATGAACTCCATTTTGTGCGCACATCTTTTACTGGAACAACTTGGGCTGGTCCTTTTCTTTTCTACAACTGTGAAGCTTCTTCTTCCTCTTTTGTGCAGTTTAACACATTTCTAATAAAACACAATGTCTCTGCTAATTGCGCCCTAAATCGTGATTGAGTGATTTTAGGTTTGCAGCCAGTTCCTTTTTCATTCACCTTTTTATATAGGCCATAGTCAAGTCTAGTAAGTGGTAGAAGATCCGAAAATACCATTTTTTCAAGCCCAGATCGATTTTCTATGATCTTAATTATATCCCAGATTTTGTGAAAAATTGACTTTTTTAAAAAATTGTTTTTTTCTACTTATTATCAATTTACGGGCATAAAAATAGTTATTTTCCTAACAAGTGCGCAAAGTGATACTTTTCCGCACGCGACTGATGTTGACCGAACGACGCCAAGCGAAGTTCGGTCAATCAGTCGAGTGCGGAGAAGTCACTTTGCGCAAGTGTTAGGAACAATATTTTTTGTACGAGCGTGGTCCAAACAAGCACAGAATAATAATGACCCGTATTTAAATAAAATAAAAAGTATCTGTCAATTATACCTACTGTTGCTTTACATGACTATTATTGTTGACCTGACATGACTTAAAAAGATATGGTTTTTGGTTTAAGATGTAATATCGCGAATTACGGAAGCTTTGAGAGAAAAGGGAATCATTAAGAGTTGAAACGGTTTTCTTATGTTGCATAAATAATTCGATCAATCACATTTTCTTCCACGTGCCAGGATACATTCTGGTAAATCTTGGGGTCATTAGAACTATCCATTTTCTTAAGGCTTTCTAGCGAAGCTGAGGATTATGTTTTTGGGATACTACGTTTTACACCTAGATTTGTTTAAAATCTGTCAATCTGACAATTATAAGTATTGTTGCTTGACATAATTTTTTACTACTGTACCAAGGATTTCAAAATATATGGCTTTTGGTGTAAGTTACAATATCGCGAAATACGGAAACTTTTAAGGAACAGAGTATAATTATGACTTAAAACTGTTTCTTATATTGCATAAAAAGTCCAAAAGTGTAAAGTTTCTAAAAATATATGAACATTTTCTTGTCTCTGGTGATTTTAAAGAATTTTACTTTCCCGCTTACTTTCCCGCATAGCGTGCGGGAAAGTACTACTTTGCGCACTGAGTAGCCTACGCAAAGTAGCTACTTTGCGCACGCTCGTAGAAAAAATACTTTTCGATATAAAAGTGGTTTGAAAATCTTATACTTAGTCCATTGGCCTTACACTATTATATAAAAATATTTTTTGTTATAATTATAACTAGGCAGTCCATTTCTATTGAAATAATGCGAGTTACTGTTGAACAGCAATCAACTTAAATTTATTCTTACCATTCATAACATTAAAATATAAACATGACTGTAGAAAAAACATACAAATAGACCAGGCAAATTTTTAAAAAATGTACGTTAAGTGTGAAGTTTTTGCGGACATTTATTTTTTTGTTGAAAACGATAGCTCTTTTATCATAGAATGCAAATCTAAAAATCCCAAAAAAATCGGAAGTGAGCTAAAGCCACCATTTAAAATAACATTTCTATAATTACAGTCCAATTTATGCACGTCCGATTAAATTCCGTGACACGCGGTACACGCCTGGCATTGGCACCCCCACTCCATGTTTATGAAATGGTAACTATAATGACACTTTTTCTAAAAGTCTTAAAAGCTTTAAAGATGATGCTTCCATTTTTCTACGCTGTAGGTCATTTCCATTACGCAAATTCTGCTCACATTTTTATACAAAATATGAGCAAATTAGAACAAAGTATGCCGCCTAGTGAATTTAAGCTGTTTTGTGATAAGGGATATTTTTTATTACGCATGCATCATAATCAACGGTTATCGCAAGCGACAACGTGCTTAAAATGATGTTTATGATGCGCCTACTTTTTTAAAGCTTGCTATAGAAACATTTGATCTACCTTTTTTACCTAGATATTTAACTGCCGTTTAAATTACTATATGTCAAAATGAAGGAACACATTTAAAAACAACATTGCTTTATTCTAAATAGTAACTACGTAACTCAAAAAAGTAAAATATTTTTGAGAATATGATGCGTTCGTAATAAAAAAATAGCGTATTATATATGTGTAGAGATCTTTAAAGCTCTTGCGACTTACAAAACACTACGCTGCGCGTCGTATTGGTAAAGTTTTGCAAAACCACAATCCTTTTGAATACCAATTTAGGAAGTTTTCATGCATAACCAATGGAGTTGTCGCAGAAGAGAACGTTAACTGTCACAGACATGGCGAGAGAAATAGGATTAGACCTAGTAGAATCTATGGTAGATAAAAGTTTTTCTGAACTGCATTTTAAAATGAAAAATAAAGTAAAATCATTAGCAGCAGCAATCAAAGCAGTAAAGTTGCGTAATGATACCATGCTTCTTAACTCACAGCAGTTATTTAATAGAATAGTTTGTCTGAAAAGAGTAACAAAGCCAGTTTAATACCACTGTTAATATAATATATCTTATGTATGTACATTTTGGCGAAAATGTCATAATAAAATTGTGTTAGATGGGTATACTAACATCCCTTCTACAAAAGATGAAGAACATTGACTAAGAAAGAGTAAGAAAATACCAGTTGAAATTATTCTCAGCGAATCAACCAGTCATGCATATAAGTAAAGCAGATTTCTAGGCGATGAAAAAAATAAATTTCAATTAATACTAACTTAGAGAGCAATTTAGAGAGAACAGTATAGATGAACTACCAAAAGTTGTTTATGAATTTGTCTCCTTTATGGACGGATTAGAAGGATGAGAAGGGCCCCGAGACATTAATGAAGAACGATATAGACTTTACAATATTGGTATAGCTAGCAGACGCTCGACAAATCTTCTGATTTGGCCGTTCTCCCCCCAACCAAAGATGCACTGAAGGTAGTGTTTCAAATAGTGATTACATTAATAGCAAATTGTTTTCTTTCTTATGTTCACAACCTATCTTCAAGTACAGCAATGGATGGGAAATTTCCTAGCCCCGGATAAACTTGGATGGAAGGTATCAAAAAATGAAATGTTTGCAATCACAGTGCAGCGATCTCCTGCAGCAGAAGTATTAAGTCTGATCTACTGTAAATGTCGAAACGGCTGCCAAAAAAAATGTGTATGTTCACAAGTCGAACGCTGCAGATCTATTGTGCCTTCACTTCCATGGGATAGACTGCAAATATGCTTGTGTTCTGGACGAGAATCTTTTGAATGACTGAGTTTTTGTAATAAGCAGAATGTAGATAGTTAGTGGTATTAAAAAGTAAAATGTAAGCCAAAAAATTTTTTTTTCTTTTTCAGTTTTTTTGTTGGGAAATTTTTATTCTTGGTTAGATCTAAATTAAAGGATCATTTTCTTGTTATGTTAAGGTTAAAATTTGGTAAAAATAAAAAAAAATTGCGTGTGCTTAAGACCACACGATCGAAGTGAAAACTACAACAAGCGGGGTCATCGTTTTGTCAGAATTTCGATCCGAGCCTTCGTTGCAGAGATACGGGCGAAAAACTAGTTCCCCCAAAATCCCCCCTAAATTAGAGCCCCGGTCCCCCCCGTATTGTCTAAGGTGGCCCCCCCCATGGGGCGCACCTACCATAAAAATTTCGACCCTGTACCTCTTCCCGTTTTCCTGAAATTAATAATTTAAGTTTTTCCTTCTCCCCTCCCCTGGCCAAAACGGGGGGTGGTACGGGGTCCCGTTTTCGTCCAGGATCTTCTTTTTACCCCGGCTACATCCCCTGAAAAGTGCGGCCCTCTACCTATAAGGGAACATGCCAGAAGAAGGAGCCTTACGTTACATATCCGAGCGTGACGCGTGACGACTGGGTCGCATTCAACCCCCACAAAAAAAACCCAAAACACGCACAAAGAAGTTTTCACTTCAAAAACGTTGAAATTAACCTAAGGGGTAAGAAGATATTTAATTTTTTTAAATTTGAACGGTCGGCCATGTTTTTTCAAAATGGCGCTTTTAGCTCACAACGGATTTTTTAGGATTTTTATATATTTGTTCCTGAACATAAAACCTATCGACTACCATTGAAAAAAAAATGTCCCCTTAAACTTCATTGAAAAAATAAGATTTGCCTGGTCTAAAAGAATCAGTTGGTAAAAATGCAACGTTGATATTAATATTTATATGCTAAAATTTAATTAACATTGACCTTGAACGAGTCACTCAAAACCAACTTCTTAATATAAATATATGCTATCCCAGAGTATATCCACGTAACTGCAATATTATCCCAGCTTATAAATTAAATATAGTGCTGTTGCCACAAGTGACAATCTGAGATGACACACGATTATTTATTTTGTCGCCATATGTGGCAACATGGGCTTGAAGGGGTTAAAACCTACAGTCGCAATTCGAGGACCCAAACTAAACTACTGGCCATTTGCTTTCGAGCAAGGAAAATTTGGCCTAAATTTAAAACTAAATATTTTCTTAACCAGGCATGATATCGACCTACGGTGTTTAATGATTAATAGATTTATCCCTTAGAAAAAACTGGCCAATGCTGGATTTTTTTTAAACTTTCAAAACATTTTATGTCAAAGAAGATAGTGATTTTTGCTCCAAATTCAATAGCATGTAACTTTTTTAATATATATTTTTTTTAATTTTGTCACTGTACGTCAATTGAATGACTGGTCCATAGCAAAAAAAGTAGTCCGTCAAATTTTTGATATCTGCTATATTTTAAGAGATATTGATTTTTTTGTAAAACCTTGATTTTTTCAACTTTTTGGTACCTAGACTCCACTGTGCAAGCTTTATAAGTGATTATCAATAAACTTTACGAAAAGCATGCTTATGTTCAGTAAAAAAAAAATTGTACCAAAATGTTGTGATGTGCAGTGACGTACTTATAATCACTTATATGTCTATGGATTATTTCACGATTGTTGTGTATTGGAAAGTACCCGCCTCTAGATTAAGCAAACTTTATTTATTAATATTGCACTGTATCTACATGTATACTTTACTATTTTTTTTTTTAATAATAATTTTTTATTTAATTTTTGGAAAAATTTAATTTATTTATTTTTAATACAACACTATTGCTAAAATTAAACTTGTTTTGAAAACCCTTAAAATTAAATATCACTAATTTGATGTGTTCGATTTTGCGAGCGAGTACTTTTCAACAAAAAACAATCGTTAAAATTTTTTAGATACTCATAAATCATAGACATATAAGTGATTATAAGTACGCCACTGCACATTACAATATTTAGATACATTTTTTTTACTGAACATTAAAAAGTTTTTCGTAAGGTATCATAATCACTTACAAAGTTTGCACGATATAATACACAGTGTGGTCTAACTACCAAAAAGTTGAAAAAAAGCAAGGTTTTAGAAAAAATCTGTATTTTTTAAAATATAGCAGATATCAAAAATTTGACAGACCACTTTCTTTGCTATGGACCAGTGATTGAATTGATATACAGTGACATAATTTAAAAAAATTATTATGAAAGTTACATGCTATTGAAATTGGAGCAAAAATCATCGTCTTTTTTGACACCCTGTAGATAAAAAATGTTGACAGTTTAAAAAAATCCAACATTGGAAATCTTTTCTTAAGGGACAAATCTATTAACCATTAAAAACCAGAGATCGATATCATGTCTGGTTAACAAAATATTTAGTTTTAAATTTAGGCGAAATTTTCCTGCAGTTGAGATGAAGTAACATATTATGTCTTCTTTCAATTGAAAAATAGTATATTAAAGAAATGACAATGAATGACAAGTTTCATGACGATGTATTAGACCATTTTGAAAATTTGAAAAATAAACGAATTCCACTTGTTTTTTAAGCAGAGCAGGTTCTTAATACTTAATTTTGGTTTTTATTTGCATCATATAATTAATCTTTACATTTAATAAAAGAGTTTTGTAAATATGTATATATTATTATAATTTATTTTATAAGTTTTTACTAAAGAGAGCGATTTATTTTTTTTCTTAAATTGGCGTTATAACCAAATATTCGCCAAAGAAAGTATGTTTATGTTTTGTTTTCCTTTATTGAATATTTTTTTAAGTTTGTTGTTATAACCAAGGTCTTTCGCTTAAGAGAGCATTTTATGATTTTGTTATTCACATTTATTTTTATAATTCCTTCCTTTCCAATCCTAATTTCATCATCATCCATAATCCACATCCAACTATCCTTCCTAGCTTTCCCTTTCTGGCAAGATATAACTCTCACCTCCCCGCTGGTTCTTGCAGGACATTAAAATATACTTTTCAGGTCTATTTTTATAATCATAGATTTCATCAGGTTTTGTATTTTGTATTTCTATAATCATGTTTTTAAAAGTACATATTGTAGTGTATTTTAACACATTGTTGCATGTCCCAACTCAACTGCGTAGAGTTTTACTTACTTATAATCAATTTTAACATCTTTTTATGCGTTTGTAAGTTGAATTTGAATAATAAAATAAAATTAAATGAAATATTCACATAAATGTATAAATAAATAAATATCAAAATGGTGTTTAAATTTTCTCCCAAGATTTTTTCAAACTAAATATTGCTAACAATTAGAAAATCGAAAGAAAGTATTATTAATAATAAAAGCTAGGTAGTTTTATATTTATTGCGGTATAAAAAATGTTGCATTATGGCCTTAAAATAAACATTAATGAGCGCGGCAACCAAAAAAGTTTTGCCTGCGGCGCAGTTTCTTTCTCCTACAGGTAGCCTCCCCTGTTCTAATGCCCACGACACGAGCCGCCACTGGTATCCACTTTGTAATTTTAGATATAATCGTGTATGTTTTTTTCCGTCCTCTTATCCTAGTTTGCCTTCTCAATAACATATCACAAGATGACATATATTTTCTTATAATCAAGTACTTTTATTATTAAGTAACAAGAAAAAACAGCCAATGCAACTGAATTTATTGCATAGAAATGAGCGACTATTTTTGTCATTTCAGCAGCAAATTATCATATCTTTGTATTTTTCAATGTTTATAGCAGTATTTCTGTGAAATTTTAAAAGCAACTAGACAGTTTCTCATCTTTTGTGCTATTTTATATTTTGGTATAATATGCTTGACATGGTTATATGGACAAAGTGTCTATATATAAATGATAAAAAAGAGCTACTTAGTAGTATTTAAAATTTTGCAGAAATACTGCTTAATATGATTAAAAATACAAAGATATGGTAATTTGCCACTAAAATGGCGCAAGTAGTTGAAGACACTTTTCGTTTTGTAGGCTAATAAAAAAAACGTTCCTTTCTATGTCATAAATTTATTTGTTTAGTCTTTTTTTCCATAATAATAAAAGTACTTGTTTTGAAAGAAAGTCGTTAATATTGGCGTCATTTTAATTAGAAATTTTATGGTGTGATAGAGAATTTATCCCAGAATAAGATGGTACACATGGTAAGTATAAATTATGGCGTTTTTACTTTACGAGTATACAAGGTTTAGTTCCAGTAGTGTGTGATGCCGAATACAAAAAAAAATAAAATAAAGTTACTCTCATAATTTTTGTGTTTCCCGATATAACAAACTAGAATTAACACGGAATTACGTCTAAGAATATAGAGCCAAAAAACAAAATTATAACTTTTAAACATTAGTTGTTTTTTATCTATTCCATAATTTTGGTGGGAAATGTTTTACATAAATGAATTAAACCCTTATGGTACAAGAGGAACTTTTACAGTAGCAAATGATATAGAAAATAAATAAGTAAATAAATTAATAATTAAAAATAAATGAGTTAAAAAGGGGCATTTAAAAATTTTACATCAACAAAACTTACTACTTATTAGAAATTTTTAAAAACTTCTTTTCAAAAGTACGCTAAGAGAATAATTGAATAAAAAATGATTACTTCAGAAGTTACAGATACATTATTAAAAATGTGACTTTTTACAGGGCCGTTTGAAGGACTATATTTAAAGAACTGATGATGGATTTTTCGGATCGAGACATTGAAAACGCAATTAAGTTTCCTTTAAAATAAGAAAACCTTAGTCGGCATTTAAAAAAAGTGAGTAGGTCGTGATAAAAAAATAATGACCCCATCATTTTAGAGTTATTATGATAATAAAGGTTTAGTTTTTTTTATATATTCCCTAATATCTCGGAAACTAAAAGCAATACCGCAAAAGTGCTATGAATGGTCATCAAAAAAGAAGAACTTTCCCTAAATTATTTTTTTCTAGTCTAACTCTTACGGTTTCAAAGACAGCAATAGTCGAACACGATATTAAGAACAGCCTGTATCATAGTTTCCCTTAGTTGTTATTTTTGCCAAATAACTTAGAAAAAACAAAATAGATTAATATTATAATTAACACGTTTTCTTTATACTATTAATTGCTGTACGGTCACTCTTAGTTAAGCACCGTTGAACATGTCGTTTGATTTTTTGCTATTGTATTAATGTGGGTATCCTATTTCTGCTAAAGAAACGACAAGGTCGTTTCCATTAATTTGTCTCTTTGGGAAGCGATGTATTAAAAACTGATGCCGGATACTGGGTGTGTCTAAATGATTCTCATCTAAACAAAATATTTTGTTACAGAATCTCCTTTTTGGTGGAGATCTAAAATAAATACGATCCCAAACTAATCGAAATCTAGAACTAACATAAATCAATTTAATGCTTTCAAATTTATTGAATGTCTTGTAATTAAACGTGTACGCTATCCTCGATTGTATCACTTCCATTTGAATGGAACAAAGGGCTTATCGATGATATAGCCCCTATTTAAAAAGGGGCTTTTAAAGTAATAATTATGATATTATAACGCTCGATGTGGGACAACTGCAGATATAGCTTGAAACGCGACCGAAATGGACAAACACCAGTTAAGTTTATGTAAATAGTTAATATATCGTTATTCCGCATTGTTAATTCATCTTAAGTCAGATGCAATGAAATATATTTTCTTTCTTCGTTTCCTGATATGTTATCATGTTTAACATTTCTTAGAGCGCCCTTTTTTGAGGGATCACGAACAGAACATAAAATTCCAAAATTTTCTTTTATTTCATTAAATCACTTTTAAGAGCCAAGGGCGCTGAATATGCATAGATGAGGCTCAAGTTAATAGAGAGAAAGAAAAAAATAGTCATATAATGATTCACATGCAGCATGATAAAATGATTATCATGATGTACACTTTAAAACACCTCTTGTCGGTCTACTATAGTTCGCCCAGCCATTGTTAACCCTCGAAACGCATGCAATTGCATGCGTTTCGAGGGTTAACAACGGCTGGGCGAACTATAGTAGACCGACAAGGGGTGTCTTAAAGTGTACATCATGTGAAACATTTTATCATGCTGCATGTGAATCATTTTATCATGCTGCATGTGCGGTTCGTATAAAAAACATAAAAGTCATTGGGTACAACCTGATTTTATGTCCTGACTGCGCCGACGATGGTTCGCCTTTATGTGGGAATGATACAATGGAGGATGATTGCATTGCAAGCAAGAACTGACTAGAAGCAGCTACTAAAGACCAATGAGACGCTTAACTTGGTTACTTTGTAACTAATGGACAGCCAGGAGAGTTTAATTAATAGGATTGACAAATTAGGCAGTAAATTTGACCAATTAACCTCTAAAATTCCGATTGGCGGGGTAAGGGAAGCAATGTCTACCATTTCATCAAAAAAGGTAAATAAACATGAGTCAAAAATCGGACAAGCGCCGATAACGCGACAGTGTTGCCAGACGTTGAACTGGTTGATAATCCGATCGATAATCAGCTTTATGTAGCACCGGGTTCGTCGGAAGTAACACCGACGCCAAATGAACGAGCGGAAGTTGCTAGTGCTGCTACAGAGCATAGCACAGCCCAAGTTAGAGAAACTGAGAAGAAGAATGACGTCGATGACGAGAAATTTGTGACGGTAACCTATAAACGTGATCGCCGCCGGAACAACAATCACAATCATAACAATAACAAACGGAATATTATCTTAGGAAATGGGACTTTTTTAGATATCCTTATCTATCTATATTTTGCGGCACCTCAAAAATCTAAAACATTGCCATCGAAAGCTGATATTTATGTAGGTAGGATTAAAAGAGGTATAACATCTGATTTTATTGAAAGCTATGTTAAAAAAAATTTGCCCCAAGATTAATGATATTGAGGTTGAGAGTCTTCCATTTGGAGGTTTCTCGTAATCTTTTATGTTGACTGTTAACTTCAATGTTAGGAGTAAAGTTATGTCTCCTGATATCTGGCCTACTGGAGTTGTAGTGAGGAGGTTTTTCGAGAGTAAAGTTGAAACTCAAAATTTTCCAGAGCCTCTCACGTCAGCGCGGGGGGGCTAGATATTAATTTGATGGTTTACTACCAAAATACGGGTGGTCTAAGGACCAAAATCTTGCAGTTGCAACAATCAGTAAATACAAGCTTGTATAATATTATATTGCTTTCGGAGACATGGCTGAATAAGTCATTTTTGGATTGCGAACTTGGTTTCAATGATTTTGATATCTTTAGATTGGATAGGTGTGAGATCACCAATAATGATATGAGAGGTGGAGGAGTGCTAATTGCCACTAAGAAATGTCTTAATGGTGACAGAATAGTTATCTCACGCAATTCAAAGGTTGAACATATATATGTATCAATAAATATTGATTCTAAATTGCTTATAATTGGTTGTGTGTATATACCACCTAATTCTAGTCCTGATTTATATGTTGATCACTGTGATGTTATTGAACAGATTTGTATATTGTATCCTAATTGTAAGTTGATTGTGTTAGGTGATTTTAATGTGCCTTATTGCTCTTGGGGAAATGATGAATTGGGCTTAACAGTGCAAGCATCGCCCCATTCCCCTGGTGTTACGTTGGCACAATGTTATAGCTATTTTAATATGTTTCAGTGCAATGGTGTTGTAAATAGTCGAAATGTTGCTCTTGATCTTTTATTTACCAACCTCAGAGATATTGTCACATGTAGGGCACCTAATCTTTTGCTGCCTAATAGTATTCATCATAAAGCCATATCCTTTGACATACATTTGAACAATCCCATTGAGAATCCTGTCTATGAGGAATTTTATTATGATTTTAAAAACTGTGAATTTTGTGATTGTGAGAAGCCATTGTAGGGAGGTACGCAGTCTCTGCTATCAGAATTATATCAACAACATCGAAAATAATATATCTACCGACCCTAGCAAATTCTGGTCATTTGTAAAGGATAGAAGGAATGATCATGATGTTCCCTTGCATGTTCAATATAATGGTTTGAGCAGTGGTAGTGCATCAGAGATGGTGAGTCTGTTTGCATCTTTTTTCTCTACAGTTT
Organism: Pissodes strobi; assembly: GCA_016904865.1. Classification (NCBI taxonomy): domain Eukaryota; kingdom Metazoa; phylum Arthropoda; class Insecta; order Coleoptera; family Curculionidae; genus Pissodes; species Pissodes strobi. The sequence continues at coordinate 40,656 of MU188507.1, read as the reverse complement.
ACTCCCGGGATGATGTGGATGTAACCCCTGAGAATAGCCTTTCGGAGTGGGTTTCTATATCTGCCTATGGTTTTTCCCTCCCTGAGGTGTTTGATGTTATTGGTTCCCTACCCTATCGCCTTTCCTGTGGCCCTGATGGTATCCCTGCATTTTTCCTCAGAAAGTGCCAATTCACATTGGCTGTCCCGCTTCACATCCTGTTCAGTAAGTCGTTGAAACTGGGTGAATTTCCGCCGTTTTGGAAAAACTTTTCTTGAAACCAATTTTCAAGTCAGCGGACAGGACTCAAGTGTCAAATTATAGAGCAGTTTGCACGCAATCGGACATACCCAAAATGTTGGACTTGCTGGTGAGTAAGAAACTATATTGGGACTTTGAAGGTGTGATCAATGAACAGCAACATGGATTTTTTGGTGGAAGATCTACATCAACAAATGTGGTCCTCTATGAAAGATTTATTGGTGATGGCATGGAAAATGGGATGCAGGTGGACTCATTATATTTGGACTTTTCTAAAGCCTTCGATCGGGTAAATCATTCATTGCTTCTTGATAAATTGGGAAAATTGGTTGTTTGGGGACCTGTCTTGCGTTGGTTAGCAGACTTTATCGGTGGCAGGGTGCAGTCTGTGAAGCAGTGCAGAAGGGTTTTCGGTGAGATTGGGGTCCCTTCTGGGGTACCTCAAGGTTCACATTGTGGTCCGATCCTTCTTTCAATCTTCTTATTGGACTTAGTACCCTGCATAAAAAAATGTAAATTCCTAATGTTCGCAGATGATATAAAGCTGTTTGCACCGGTTGCATCTGCTAGGGATGCAGAATGTATTTAGGATGATTTGAACAGTATTTCTTACTGGTGTAACCTTAATAGGATGGGGATCAGTATATCAATCAAGTGTTACAAAATTTCTTTCACACGATCAATAGTACCTATTATCTTTGATTACAGGCTGAATGATGTAAGCTTCCCATCGTGTACCGAAGTAAAGGACCTTGGAGTGGCATTTGATACAAAATTAACATTTAGTTCTCATATTCAGAATATTGTGTCACGGGCTTACAGGATGCTGGGGTTTATGCAGCGCCTGTCGGTTGATTTGTCAATCTCAACATTTACTAAGCATTACTCATGTTTTGTCCGCTCGGTCCTGGAGTACTGTTCTGTGGTGTGGTCTCCCTGTTACGATGTTTGGAACGAGAAAATTGAAAGGGTACAGAAAAAGTTCCTTAGAGTGATGGCTTTTCGCTGTGGATATGCCAGGGAGGAATATGAGTATCAAGATATTCTTCAGGCTCTAAATCTGTCAAGTCTCTATTCACGTCGATTATAGGCCGATGTTTGCTTCTTGCATAAAATCATTGAGGGCAGCATTAAGTGCCATTCTCCATGATCATCCTGAGGTTGATATTTTTGGTACCACTAGAGCATCATTTAAAACTAAATTAAGTAAAATTATATGTGATCTTAATGATTAGTGTTCGTTCTTATGAGGTGTTATGACTTTGTTAAGTAATATGGTGATATATGTGTAAATTGTGATTTTTGTTAGCTTTTGGTATTTTATTGTATGATGATAATAATTATAAAGTTTTTTTATAGTGGGACTTTATTATTTGTATCGAAAAATGGCTTGTACCGTAGACAAACAAATAAATAAAAAAAATAAAATAACTAAATACGCGTGTTTATGCATTTTGCATATATATACATTGTTTGCATAGTTTTGTGCTTTTGAAGGAGAGATGCATATTTTTGGGATTTCTGTGTTATTTTCTTACGTTTTATGCCCCTCGCTGCCTGAACTATGCGGCACCTGAACACCTGAACTCGATTTAGAGTGGGATTTCCCTAAGAGAGCAATAAATAGGCTAATAAAGTAGTAAAGTTTCCTGCTCGAAGCAATTTCCAAATAAACAAACACATTAAGACACCGCGTGCGTCGTCTCACATTGCTAAGATTTACAAGATGAAACCCGGTCTCATTCAGTCAGCGTTGACCGAGAGCAGTCTTTTAAGAATTTTAAAAAAGAAAACCATGACCAACTAGAATTTAACGAAGATCTGTGTAAAACATATTTGGCTGTTAATCTTCCTTTAAACAAGCTGACCAACCCGCAAATAAAGGCTTTTTGCAAAAATATTCAAAATTTAATGCACAAGATGAATCAACTTTAAGAAAAAACGTCGTTGGAAAGGTGTTTGGTGTCGTACTAGATGAAATATAGAACAACACTGGAGGTAACTATATATATGTATATTGTCGTCGACGAAACAACTGAGTCGTGCGGTCGTTACATAGCTAATTTAATGATCAGAAAACTCACAGAAGAAGAACCTGGAAAAGCTTACCTCATAGTTGCAAAATAACTGAAAAAAAACATACCTTACCATTACCCCTTTTTTATTCAAGAAACATTAACACATTTCTATTTGCCGCATTCCGTTTTCTCAACTTTGCAAATAATTGGCAAGATAGGCACGTGAAGTAAAATAAGTTCCTTTTTGCACTATTCTTTTATTAGCCCCTTTCTCAGGTTGTATAGTTCTGAATACAAACCTTCTCTAGACTTCTCCATCGGTCTCTATCTTCACTGCATATCCTCTAGAATTACCTTCACATTTCATTTATGATCCTTTTCTACATATTATATGCGCCAGATTTGGATTGCCTTGTTCCACCGTCTGATGCCATATACTTGATAGTTATAGCCAGGCCATCTTCGTGAGACGAATTGTTGCCTATTTTTCCACCTGGTGGCGAAATAGGAAACAATTTATTTCACAAACATGAATCCTCCATAAAAATATAGAACATATCTACAGCTCATCTTCAGCTTATGTTTGCCATTTGTTCTGACACATCGATAGCTTTGGTTTTGTTTGGGATCCATTGATTGCGCTTACGCTCTCTTAGTTATCATTTAACTCTTCATAGTGTTTTAATACTTCTTTAGTTTCTTGGATGAACAGAATAGAGGAGTTGTACACTATCGCTCGGAGAATTTGAGTGATAGAGCCATTTTTCTAAATATCGTCACGGTAGAATTACATTGTTCCATCTCCATTTTCAAGAAATCGACCGAAATACACAATTTTTATAAGGAGACTTATTTTGTACTCTATTCTTTAAAATATCACAAGCTGACAATTAAATAAAAATAATGTAAGTAATTTTGTTATATATTCATCTATAATATTACAAGAGAAAAAATTTTGTCGGCAAAATTTTCTAAAGGTATGAAAGTTTGTTGTTTGGCAATTTCGCGAATGATATTTTTGGTATCAAAATCACAAGCTGTCAGGCGAGTAGTTTTGTCAAAAATGTCGTGAGCGAAATTGCCGAAAAGCTACAAACTTTCATACCTTTCGAAAATTTTGCCGACAAAATTTTTTCTCTTGTGATATTATATATGACTATTTCACGAGAAAAACTAGACAAACAGAAGCTTTATTTATTTGTTAACAAAATTAAATGTACAATTATTATTTAATGACGTTTGTCAAACTCACAATAATAGTTATACCAGACACCTTTCTGATGGACCTGTCATAGTTTTGTCGCTAAAAAACCATTCAATTAACCGGCAGGTAGTAGTTTTGTCAGTAGGAAACGAGCAGTTGCTATGACGTTTTACCAGTAAAAACACTATAGTGAAATAGTCACTTTAAATCACAAAAGGTACATAATTATTTTGATTATTTCCTTCATCGTAAAATGGAGCAATCAGACAGCCCGATTTTGTGAATAAATTTTGTTTAGATAAGTGATTATTGCACTAGACCTGTTTAACAGCGATTAAACTGCGTCCTCCATATTGGATTTCGTTTTGTCGATTGTAGCTGATTCTTGCAATTTTCATTAACGGTTTTTGAAAAAACAATATTTTATAAATGGTTTGAATGATCTAATATTGATTTTTATTGCTAAAAACTCTGATTTTCTTTAAAATTTGTGTTTCATTATTTTGGTATAAGGTGACAGAAAATGTCAAATTTTGAAATATTTACATGTCGAATTTGATAAGCGGGCCTAGTCAACGCATCATTGGAATATGTAACCAAGGTTACTAATTCAGGAAATAATCTAGCCGTATACCACTCAAACTATGAATTCAATCAATTAAACTACATTCAATATTTCTCGCATGATTTTTCTTTTTGGCAAATAGTTTCATGCAAAATAATTTATAAATAAAAACCCTCGACCGCTTCGCGGTCTCGGGTTTTTATTAAATTATTTTGCATTCAACATTTTCCAGAAAAATCATGCTCAAAATATTGAACGTAGTTTAATCGATTAAATTCATAGTTCTCGTGATATAATATATGAATATTTCGGTTTCCAGCACGATAGACTAGACATTCCTTAACTTTGCTCACAAGGAGGTTAAAATTATCGTGGTCTATATCCAAACAAAACGAGATTGCAATTTCTACACTATAGTGCCACAGGAAAAACTTGATATTGAGAGTTGCTTCAGACCAATAATATTATAAATGGTTAATTTTTTCGGTTATAGCTTTTTAGAATCTAAGGCGGAAAAGTGATTCTGAAATTACTATGAACTAATCAGATTGTTATCCAATAGAATTACTATGGGATTATTTAATTCGGCGCATACTCCGGAAAAGATCGCTTCAACAGATCCTACATGAAATGAAAACGAATCATTCTTTTTTTAATAATGCAATGTTATTCCTGAACACCAATTAGAAGATTAATTGATAGTATGCTTTCGCAGTGTCGATGTCGCGAGGTTGTTCACGCAAGAACAGATCCCACTTAGAGGGTACTATATAGTCTAAGGTACTAATAATATAATTTTTTTTTTGTTTTTTTTTACGTTTGCTGTTGGAAACTTTGTTAATATTATTTTTGTGGTTGTTGTCGATATTTTTTTATGACTGATTCCGTTATTTTCGAAAAATATTACGTATTAAAAACCGCAAAAAATTTTTTTCGGATTTTTTTTTTAAGAAATAAATATCATACTTAATTTATTTATTTAGCTTTTTGCTAATTGAGAAAGAAATAAAATTGTTTATATTTCAAAAAATATTACCTATTAAAAAACCGCAAAAACTTCTTTTCGGATTTTTTTTTAAGAAATGAATATCATCAAAACTATAGCTACAGGCCCTGACTTAATTACTCTTGAAATCATAAAGTTATGCTGCCCCACAATTTTACCACATATTACCAGTATAATAAACTCCTGTTTACTGGAGTCGGTGGTTCCTGGCATTTAGAAAATCTCTAGAATGACCCCTATACCAAAAAAACACTGAAATATTCAATCTGGGTGAGCTTCGTCCCATAAGTATACTTGCCACCTTTTCTAAAATTCTTGAAAAAAATATGAATAAGCAAATTTCTGAATACTTGAAGATACATAATATTTTACCGATATGTCAATCTGGCTTTCAGTCAGGATTTAGTTGTACAACTGCATTCTTAAATATCACGGATGACATTATTAGGGCAACTGATTCGGGAAAATGTACTGTTTTGGTATTGCTAGATTACTCGAAAGCGTTTGACAATGTCAATCATAAGCTTTTATTGGTTATTTTAAAGTATATTGGGTTCTCTGACACTGCGGTGAAATTAATTGAAAAACTCCTCAGGGATCTATTTTGTGTCCCTTGTTATTTAGTACATTTACAAGCAATATTACATCACGCCTAAAACACTGCAAAGTACCTACATCAATATGCTGATGACACGCAACTGTATTACTCCTTCCTCCCGTCTGATTGGCTTGGGGCTAAGAGGGCAATAGAAGATGATATTAAAAATCTGGTACTCTATTCTGAACGACATAATTTACTAATTGATCCACTGAAGTCATCTGTGTTGGTTTTTGGTAGAGACAAGGAGCATGTTGAATCAGTAATTAACTTACAAATCGGAAATATCCTGCTTAACTGTGAAAAAAATTGCAAGAAACTTGGGATTATATATGGACACAGATTTACGTTTCAAAATTCATATAAATAAATGTTTACAAAAAGCCTATGCATCTTTAAAAATGCTTTACCCACACCGACATGCTCTAAGTCAAAACCTGAAAATAAAACTAACGGATGCTTTACTAAGTAATTATAATTTTTGTGATGATGCTTATTCACCTTCTTTAGATCATATTATATATAAACAAAAAATTGAACGGGTTCAGAAGTCATGTTTAAGATATATTTACGGTATTCGAAAATTTGAACCGATATCACATAAGTTAAAGGATGCCGGATGGATTACAATGAAAAAACGACGAGAGCTTCACTCCGTGGTTTTATTCCATAAAATTATACTTTATCAAACCCCTCCATATTTTTTAATTAAAATAATATATCGAAGGGACGTCCACACTCTAAATCTAAGATTTGGGGGTCGCATTTCGCCACCTCCACATAGAACTGCTGTGTTTAGGCGGTGCTTCACGTGTAATATATACCATCTGTATAATCAACTAACCCATAATTGGAAACAATTACCATTGCTACCGTTTAGAAAAAAAAAGTAAAAGCAAGTCTGTAGAGTGTTGGGACTGCATAGTGCATGGACAGAGGCGCATACAACTGAGGCGCATACAACTTACTTGTAACTAGCAATATTTATTTTTGTTTAATTTGAAGAATATCATATAATTTAACACAGGAGCTGAACTTTGACCATTTTTTAAATGATATCAGCTCCTTTTTGCGGTTATATGATTATATTGTATATACATATTATTATAATTCACACTTATGATGCAAAATAAATTATTATTATTATTACTATTATTTATTTAATTTATTTATTTAGCTTTTTCCCAATTGAGACAGAAACAAAATTTAAAAATAAATGCAAGCTAAAATATGAGTATATAAAGCAAAATAGTAGTTGCAAGTTTAGCATTTGCTCTCAAATCCACAGAGGGTGTCAAAATGTAGGCAAAAAACATGATACACTGATAGAAAAAACTCCATTAGCTGCTAATAGAAATCTATTAAGGCCAAAATATCTGCATTATGTAGGTGCCAGAGAAGTGCCTTCTTATGGCAAAGTCAGTGCCTTTTAGTCACTTATAGATTTATTTTTAAATATTTTTTTTTACTTGAATAAAGCAGCTTTTAAAAACTAAAAAACCAATAATGATAGTATTACTACCATTGCCAACTGTTTAATAGTGGTTAAAAGCAAAGTAGATATAGTTACGGACTATATTTATTAACAGTTACAGTTTTTTTTTTAATATTATACTCCTATAAGATCCTTCGATTGCAAAGTTTATAACTAACCTTAAGTGTTAGTTTGGGTTGAGCTCAGTTCGATGTCAGTATTAAGTTGCAAATAGCAGTTATGCGAAACAAATTACTGCCATGCAGCTTGCAGCCTATTACGGTAGAAACTTATTGTTAAGGCAGATAAGGGTAATACACAGCAAATCATATAATCTGGAAAGCGTTATGAAGATATTTACTAATTAAGGTAATACTAGATCGGTAATAAGGAAAGTCAATATGTCAATATTGAATAATCGACAAAGATAATAAATGACTGAAAGCCATTCAACGATAATTTCAATACCTCAATAAACTAAAATAGTAAGGCATGATATACAACAAGAGCACATACAGCTTCATCAAGCACAATATTTCCACATTTGTCGAGAAGCTCAAGGGGGTTATAGAAAAATATCAGTTTACAGCTGATAAAATCTACAACTTAGATGAAAGCGGAAACACAAATGTTCATATGCCAGGTAATTTTCAAATAGTTTTCTTATATTCTTGATACTGACATCGTTAGAAAATTTTTATCCTGTTGTACCTAAGACTTGTTTTTGGTTTCAGATAAGGGGCGAAGCAGGTTGGAAGTTAACATCAGGTCAAAGAGGTTTCAATGTTACTATTATTGCATGCGTGAATGCTATAGGAAATCGTATGCCACCTTTATATATATTTCCGAGGGTAAATTATAAAGACTTCATGATTAAAGGGGCTCCTCCTGGTTCCATTGGATCGGCTCACCCTAGCGGCTGGTCTAACAAAACAATTTTTATACAGTATATTCTCCATTTTATAAAGCATGTAAACTGTTCCTCAAATAATAAGGTGCTAGTAATCCTTGATAACCATGAAAGCCATGTTACCATCGAAGCAATAAAATGCTAACACTACCTCCTCACATAAATCACAAGCTCCATTCGCTAGACCGAAACGTATTTGGACGTTACAAAACATACTATAACACAGCATGCGCCGTGCGTTGCCACCCTGGAAAACCAATTTCAATTTATGATGTGGCTGAAATATCAGGAATAGCTTTCCCTTTAGCATTCACACCTTCAAACATTCAGTCCGGTTTTAGAGTATCAGGTATTTGGCCTTTTAAAGAAAATATCTTTCAAGAGCATGAATTCGTGGGATCATCTGTAACTGATCGGCCACATGACGACCTACCTACATCACAAGAAGCCCCATCTTTACTTCCAGCATCCGCATCCACAACAAATTTTGCTGCAACGACATCAAGTATTGTCGCAACATCAACCAACATTCATCCATCTACATCCAACGCTATTTCGTCCAGATCAAACATGACTCCATCCACACAAAATGTCACTTCATCCGCATCACATGCATTAATTTCACCCAAATTGATTCGTCCATTTCCACAAGCTGCACCAAGAACTGCTTCCGCAGTAGGATAAAGAAAAAGCAAGTGCCGAATATTAACTTATACTCCTGAAAAAATTAAAGAGACTATTAAAAGAAAAGTGCTACAGTCGTCATCGTCGTCATCATCTTCAGATGATTCTGAAAACATTGTTGTCTATGATGACGATTCAAACTTAGATGCCGAAGATGATTTTTAAATGGATACCAAAGAAGAATGCTAGGCTAAGTCCAAAGGAGTGAAAATTTCCGATTTAGCAGTAGGTGATTTTTGTCTCACAAAACTAACGGGAAAGAAAATACATTTCTATGTTGCCGAAGTAACTGCCCTAAGTACTTGTTTAATGAACCAATACCTAAAGAGAATTCTCACCAGCAACAAGTTTTCTGGCCCAAGTGGTCAACGATTTCAAATTGACATTGAAGACGTTTTGCTCAAACTTGCATCACCACACCAGGCTGGATTATCTATCGATATCTACAATGTTGAATAGCTATTTCTTTTGAATTTATTTTTAAATTTTTATATGTGCTTCAAGGTACAAGTCTACTTGGTCCAAGGTACACTACAAGTTTATACCTTGGACCGAATTCGTAATAATAAATAAAATCTCAAAAAACATAGGTTTTTTTTGTTTTATTAAAATAACCCTTTGATATAATGTTCTACTACATATAAACTATAAGTTTGCTCAAAAATTTTATTTTAAATTTTCAAAAGGTTTAAAACAAGTCTCGAAAAAATTCGGTTCAAGGTACAAGCCTCTCCCCTATGTTGTTAATCTGGACCACAATAGCTAGACATTCCCGCAGATGACAGTCTTAGATCATTTTGTTCCACGACTGACCTTAATGTCACTGTGTTATGGCCCATTTCCAAATTGGGGAAGGTTATTATTGATACACACATATACAGAAATATAAGCTAGTTTTTAGCCTAACAATGCCATGAGGCATGATAAGACCAGTACTGCAATAGTGAAAAAGCACCACTCATTTAATTAGCAAGTGTTATAAATTAAATACAAAAAATCATTGCTTTATTGCATTGCTAATTTTATTAATAAAGGTCGCCATTATATTTTCTATCCACTTAGTGGTCTAATAAACATACGTAAGGTACTGTTATTACGTTTAAACTAAAGTGCTAATACCTTTTGTAAGACTTTTACTGCGATTTGCATAAAATAATATTGATTAACTTCTAGAAATTATCGGACAGCTTTATTTTTAGCACTTAAATCGAATTTAAATCAAAACAGACAGTACCGTAAATTGTGGTAATTTAATATTAATTTATAGGTTAAATAAAACACTTTTACTAGTCAGTGTGTAATAAACCTTTTTCTGATCCCATGCATTTGATATTAGAGCAAATTATTTATGAACTATAACATTAAAGCTTTCTTCATACGTATCAGAGATTTAGTAAATATTATTGATTAATGTTCTGAATTTGATTTATCTGCTTATAAGGTATCCCGGTAAAGATATTTTTTTGGTCGATTTATTTAGTTTTTGAATATTTTTTTTTATGGTATCTAGGAGTCACTAAATTGGGCTTTACAAACCTATTTCATTTAATTTCTAAGTATGTTAAAACGTTTCTATTATATGGCTAAGAATTGAGATGTTAAACCATAAATTTAGTCTTAACCCTTCGTTAGTGTTCCGGGGTATATTATACCCCATTATCTCTGGTTACAGTTGTAAATTTAAAATTAGAACATCTAGAGACATCTAGCTTAAGTTTATACATTAATTGCAAGAATACGCTTGCGCTAGTCTGTCTATAGGATTTTAGCAGAGACAAGGAAAGACAGACAGTTAGAAGCTGAACAGCTGAATACTAGATGACATCGACAATGACAGTTCAATACGTTACACCATTTCATTTTAGGCTGTTTTTAGTTTGGCTTGCTGCTGTTTTCTTATATTTTTGTGTTAATTTCGCAAATTTTTGCTTGAAAGATATACTTTTTCATTCATCTTGTGACTGAAACGTTAATTTGTGTCCGGAGTGGAGTGGATCAGTGGACTACTTAATAGAGACGAAACAAACAGCATCATGGCTGCTGAGACTCCTTGTCTTGTATTGTTTGTGGATTAAGAGAAGATGAAGTTGAAAAATGAACTATTTTCCTTCGTCCCTTATCTTTTAAAAGTCTGTGCGTCATCAGACATTAAATATAATTTTGTATTTGTATAATGAACTGTGACATTTGTTTGAATTTTTTCTAATGATTATTGATTTTTAATTTTAAGTAAGTATGTATCTACATATGATAGGCATATCTTGAATTCACTTATTAGTTTGCATTACACTCTGACTATAATTTGTATTAATAAATATACTTTTTATGAAATATATATGCATTTCGATTAACATGCCTTGTCTATTGTCTACGGTAAATTATCAGAATTTTTGAATACTGTTTCGATCAACTGCAATTTTCTTATATCAGCGAATTAGATCCTCTGTCCCTTTTAATGAGGTGAGGATTTTTAAAATTTTATTATGTATTTGTGTGAATATTTATCTAAAACTAATTGTGAACATTGCATAAACATCCTTTTAAAAATTAGTCATACGGATACATAATAGAATAATTAAAATATCTTCACCGCATCAGAATCAAAGAAACATTCAAACCTCCCGCGCTTTTGGTGGCCCAAGCTAATCACGCCACCTGCTTTCACCTTTCATGAAGCCTGACAAAAATAACAATCATTTTCCTTTCCTCGTCTATTACTTCGTACCTTTTTTTATCATTTAGTTGAGCATATCTCCCCTTGTATCTGCTTTTAGTTGGAAGTCAGATCTCGGCGAAGGCGATTGGGGTATGATATACCCCGGAATACTATTTACGTAGTTTTTTGTGTACATCGTTTTGAATGGTAAATAACGGAGTTTTTATTGTATTTCTCAAAACTTATTTGTTACCGTGATACATTTTAGCAATATGTCATACGAAGAAGGTCAACAAAGACTTCAGAGGTTATGGGACGAGTTTGATGTGTTCGAGGATGATGTTATAGGCAGTGAGTCCGAAGAAGAAGAAGTAGAAGCGGAAATAAACATGGAACACGGAGAAGAAGAGTCAGAAGAGGAAGTGGAGGTATTGCCTGAAGATGCAGTAGAATCAGAAGACTCAGAAAATGATGCGCTTGCCAGTAGTAGTAGGTATTTCTTGGATACAACTAAATCAAAATGGTCAACTCTTTCAAACATTCGTAATAAGGGTAGGCAAAACGAAAAACCTATTTAAAAAACCCACAGGGTTTTTGTGTCAAAAACCCACCCAACGACCTATACAAAAACCCAACACAAAAACCCATACAAAAGCCCAAAGAATTTGAGGTGTTTATAAAAAAATTATACAAAATCGAGATAATTTTTATACAGTATTTAATAACAAAATATAATGTAGTTCACTTGGAAACAGACAGGTACTGATAGATCAGTCTTTACATTCTTATTCCTAAGTTTCAAGAACATTTTACATTAAAATATAAAATACGAAACGGCTTTTTCATTAGGAACAAAATAAAGTATATTTTACTTGGAAACAGACAGGTACTGATAGATCAGTCTTTATATTCTTATTCCTAAGTTTCAAAAAAATTTTACATTAAAATATAAAATACAAAACGGCTTATTCACTAGGAACAAAATGAAATAAAAATAATAATTAAAAACCTAAAACAACTTTTTCTCTTTTTTAAAGTGGCTCATTTTTATTATTTTTACAAGCTTTTCTACTTTATCGGGCAGTAACTTATTCCGAAGATCAGTCCACACCAAACCGTAAGAACTGAAGATCCTTTCTAGAGCTGCAAAATTCGCAGGGCATGAATGTAGGTTTGCAAAAAACGCGGCCATGTTCACCAAAATACGATTTGAATTTTGAGCTGTAGTAGTAATCTTAGTTTTTACAATTGACCACCATTTGAATGCAGGCATGTTTTTTATTACACTTTTCTTAAAAAGTGATGATTGATAAATATCTTCATCCTTAATTCGGAAAAATAGATCACCTTGGAAAAAATCTTCGTGATTCTCAAGTAGCCAAGCCTCTGCCTCGTCCTGGTATTTTTTTCTAGGTTTTTGTCCATATATTTAGGATCAGTTATAAAACATAGAAAATGGAAGGGTTGTATTGCTTCCTCAATTTTTTTTTAATGTCTTCAATATAGGGGCTTAGACATGGTTTGTTTAATAAATCTAGCCAGATGTTGACGGCATCGGCGAGAGTGGTTTGGTCACTCTGGAATTTATCTAAGGCAGTACCAACTGCCAGTAGTTGTTGCTCTAAGTCAAGTGCATTTTTGTATAGATTAATGTCGTCGATTTTTCTTATAATATGCTGGTCAAGAGACTCTGGATCTTCTTTTGAAATTTCTCGGTATATTATGTAAAGGTACTTACACAGGCCAACTGCGAATTCCAACGGGTATCATTAGGAATTTGAAGCATTAAACCCCCTTTAAGTTTAAGAATTTCATGAGGTTTATGGTGGTTTCTGATATATATCTGTATTTCCACCAAGTGTTTGAGGACAGTTTGTGGCGAAACAATTTTTTTCAATAGATTCAAATAATGTGCATTGCATCCATTTTTCTAAATTTCATCATTTTATTTTCATTGTCGGTTACTATTGCGAAAACGCCTTTATTGTATAATTCCTTACATTGTTTAATAGCACCTTCAGTGATTTCAAAAAGATATTTAGATGTTTTTTTGTCATCGACGCAATCTAATGAAGATAAGAAAAAATAACTTCTTCGGGTGCAAATACTTGTCGATATAATTGGATCATTCCTAACACTAGACCATCCAATCGAACATCAGATTAACTGGTCTATTTCCCTCGGTCTGCATTAGAACTTTCCTTATTTCTTTTTCATAAACCTCGTAAACTTCATCCAGCAAGTTTCCAGCAATTTGTCTCCTGTTGGGGGGTGTATAACCTGGTCGAAGGGATTGGATCATCTCAATAAAAGACGGATGCTCAACTGTGGAAAATGATAGATGGCATGTATAAAAACATTCTGCAATTTTGAGGTCAAACTTATGTTTTTCTTCCTTTGTTGTTTTCATGACTATTTTGTCCAAAACTGTTTGTCTTCTTCTTTTAGGAGTCATTGTAACACCGCCACTCGATTGGGGAGATTCTCTATCTTGTTCTTGTTCTAGCCTTTTCCTGTTTTTTTTGTGCCTTCTGCTTGAGGAGTAAGGCACGAGGAAAAAGAACTATTGTCATTATCTGACAATGGCGAAAGGGCTACCTGGCTGTCTAGATACGTCGAACACTTTCCAAGATGTGCTTTAATCCTCTCTATTTTTCCCGTCAGTTTTTGAGGACAAAATTTGCACTTGAGTGTGCCATCTGTCAATCGAATATCATATTCCCACTCTCTACTCACTGTCTGAAATCTCCGACGATCCCTCCAAGACGTTGACAACGTCCTGATCAGCCTCCAAATTTCTAGGCACAGAATTTCCTTGTGTTGATGTGGATGGTATTGATGAAAGACTATCAAAAAACAGTTGTGATGGTGTTACAGTCTTCCATCCGTTTTCCATATTGTCGTTTTCATTCATATCGTTTCCTGAATATTCCACTTCTTCAAATTGTACATTTTCAACAATAACTTTAACTAGGTTCGTTGGGTTCTCGTCCATAATTCTTCCACAACAAAAACAAGAAAAATTCACGTTGAAAATATTTATGGTTTAAAAAAAGTAAAACTCACCTTTTAACTTTTAATTCACATATCAAAGAGAAACACACTAAAACACTCCTTCTATTTTATTACAACACTTAACCAAAAACAACCAGTCTAGACAAAAGTTTAAAATTAATGCTATTTTTCTATAATTTGAGGTTAGAGTTCCGGAAATACGACAAATACCCAAGAAAAACACAAAAACCCAACACAAATACCCAAAACCCCACCCAGAGCATACAAAAACCCAGATTTTTGCCAACCCTGTAATCGAAATGTAAGAACAAGATCAGAAAACATAATAATTCATTTACCCGGCGTTAAAGGCGTGGCGCGAGAAAAGAATACCCCTTTTGATTGTTTGCTATTATTTTTCATAGAAGAAGTACTGGATGATATTGTTCGTTACACAAATGTCAAATTAGTGATTAAAGCCGCTAAATATGACAATACACATCACTACTTTACTTAGTAAAACCTACAGATAAAGCAGAAATCAAAGCAGTCATTGGCCTGTTTTATTTGACTGGGTTATATAAGGCAAATCGCCAAAATACCGCAAATCTTTGAAACACCGATGGTAGTGGCATTGATTTGTTCCGTACAACAATGTCACCGCAAAGATATTATATTTTTCTACAGTCACTGCGATTTGACAACGTCGCCAACAAAGCACAACGTAAAGAGACTGACAAATTGGCAGGAATTCGAGGAGTATTTGAACATTTAGTTGATAACTGTAAGAGGCATTATGTGCCTGGTGAAATCCTAAAAATTGATGAGAAGTTGGAGCCTTTCAGAGGACGGGTGTCATTCCTTCAATATATCCCAAATAAACTCGCAAAATATGGTTTAAAAGTATTCGCTCTCGTAGACGCAAGAATATTCTTTTGCCTGAACATGGAAATATACGTTGGCACACAGCCAGACGGCCCTTTTCATAGAAGTAACAACCCACAAGATATAGTAGAATGTTTGATCGAGTCAGTATCTGGGAAAAAACGGAACAGTACTTTTGATAACTGGTTTCCCAGATCCTCTAATGATCAATCTACATCGCATCAGCTTAAATCGGTTGGGACCATTAGCTCTTCTAAACATATGAACCATAGAACCCCGCAGTTCAATGTTTGCCTTCAAAGAGGATATTACGGCCGTGCCATATGTGCCATAAAAGCCTAAACATGTCATTCTCTTTTCTACTTTACACCATGATAGTACCATAGTTGAAAAATCTGATGATAAAAAATTGCCTGAAATTATCGATTTTTATAATTCTACGAAGAGCGGTGTTGATACATTGGATGAACTATCTGCTAATTATAGTGTAGCAAGAAACAGTCGCCGCTGGCCTCTTACTTTATTTTTCTCGTTCTTGAACACCGCCGGAGTAAATGCTCAGGTAATATATAAAGAAAATACGAAAAATTACAATTTGAGGAGACGTGCATTTTTGAAAGAACTTGGTATGCACCTGATATCAGAGTTAGAAGTAAGCGAAGACAGACTCCCTGTTTACGACGCGGACTACGGGAGTTGGAACCAGCGGAACGTCATGAACCTGGCCCGAAACGATGTAGGACAAGTAGTAGATGTTCATTGTTCAGTTTGTCCGAGAAGCAAGGGTAGAAAGACCTTTTATGTCTGTATGCAGTGTGACACTCCACTGTGCTTAGAGCACGGAGCACGCGTCTTTGAGCTGCGAAAATTGTGCCACTTTCAAAAGACGATAACTTTTTTATTTGTAACGATAATGCTTCAATTTAAGTTGTGTTTTGTTTCTTAGACGTTTGTCTTAAAAATAGGTTTAAGTTTGACATAATAGTATGTAAGTTAGCAATATCATGTTTATAATATTAGCTGTTCTTTTTTTTTAAAGCAGAGTTGATGTTTTGTGCAGGATTAATAATATTTTAAATAAAAGGTACTGTTACTGATATTTTTTTTTGTTTTATTTGACTCAAGAGCAAGCAAAAAAAATCACATTTAATAATTAAATTAAGATGATATAAAAAAACAAAATTTGAAGTGAATTTTGTTTGTGGGGTATAACATACCCCGGAACACCTATTATTTATTTTTATTGTGGTACACTAACGAAGGGTTAACAGAAAACGTTAGCTTAGTTAGTTCTAGAAGGAAAGCAGTAACCAGCTTTTTGACTTTTAAATGCTTTGTCAAGATAAACGTCTATATTTTAGTAATATTTCTGAAAATGTTCTTATACGTTAAACTAGCTTTATTCTATTTGAGGTGGTTGGAAGATCAGGGATGGAAGATTCTCCCAAATTTAGTTCTGGGCACTGTTATTTAATACCTACATAGAACTCCTTTAAATGTACTTTCTTCCCATAGATTAATGTCAACTTTGAATTAACGAAAATAATTTTCTTAGGAAAGTAGTCAATTTATAGTTGCGCAATAGTAATATAAATAAACACTGAATGGAATAATAAACAATTATTATATAATTAGAACAAAAAAAATCTTTCTCTTCATTTTGCTTTTGTTTGATAAATGATACCTAGTTCCCATCATGTCTGCGATCTTATAATTTATGAAAAAGTTATATAATTGTTATAATAAATGTTAATATCATTCCGCGGCGTTAGGTCAAAAGTCCAAGGAACTTTAAAATTACTGCTTGAATTTTGTAGTTACCTTAGTGCGGTTTGCCAAGTAAGGCAATATTATTAAAGCGTTTTAAATATCGAAATGGCTGAAACTTATATTTAAGTTTATATACATAAGCAGATATTGCAGGCTTCGTAACATTAATTGACACTATACATATATTATTAGTTATATGATAAATGTGATGTTCATTTTTTTAAGATATTAAAATTAAGCAAATATGGTTTCCCAAACTTAACCCAAACAAAAACTTTATAAAGAGTTCTATTTTTGTGCTAAATATGTTATAAGTTATAAATATTCGATACATATTCATGCAATATACTGCCGTTGTTCTAAGCCAAAAAGCCGCAGCACAAGGTCTCACTATTTTCAGATGGCAGGAACGTCAAACTGGTGAGAGCAGTTTGATTACGGGGAGTGA
>MU188507.1:0-23194 GCA_016904865.1 Pissodes strobi | reverse complement strand
CGGGGAGTGACGCCCCCGCCATTCCGAGTTGCCACGGGATGTGGCCCATCAAATCCCATCGTCCTCCTCCAGGCTGGAGAACAAGAAAGTACAAAGTCTGGAGCTGATCACTAGGGAGTGACCCAACAAACCCTATTTTTACCCCTCTCAGACTAGGGACCACCAAAGGAAAGAGTCTGAGGCCGATGCATCCAGTGGAAGCGGCCCTAGGTGGCAGATGCATACGCCTACTCGCATCGTCCGGTGAAAGACCACCCCACCAGAACTGGGAAGCGCTAAGTGGTTTTCCCGAATCACGTTCCGTTTCCGCGCTGGTGGTTCCGGGTTCCACAGTAGGAATATAATAATATGGACATGATGGTGCTTCCAGGATCAAAATATTCCGGAGGTAAACTCCCCGGCCATTCGGATCTCCGGGCGCTGGGTGGCCCTGGGAGCCCTTCATTCCGCATTTCACAGACAGCAAAGATACCGAACCAATTTAGAATTGATTTCTGCAACATAAGAGGCCTAAATACAAACATAAATTCGGTACACCAACATCTACAAGCAAATAGACCACACATACTAGCCCTTACAGAAACACAAGTATGTTCTACAACAACAACAGTGAACTACCCTTATCCTGGTTACGACTTACATACCCGATTTAGACATAAGTTCGGAATATGCCTTTTTGTCCGAAGCGACCTATCATGTCACCGAGAGGAAACACTCGAACCGAACAACCTTGACGTCATGTGGCTCAAGTTCACCGCCAAGGGATTAACCAAGTTTATATGCTGTCTCTATCGCCCTCCGAGCGATAGAGCCTACCAAAGCTTTTTTTCAACACTAGCTACCACTTTTGACTCAATACAGGTTGATCACCCCAGTTCAGAAATAATCGTTCTGGGAGACTTCAACGCCCACAACACCAACTGGCTCAAACATCACAACAAGACCGACAACGAAGGTAGAGAGGCTGAAGCATTCGCCATCAGCTGCGGGCTTACTCAAATTGTAGACGAACCAACTCGAATCTCAGAGAGGGGCGAATTCGCCGCCCTCCTGGATCTTTTTCTAACCACCAATCCTGACCAGTACACAGTTACAGTTGGTCCGCCATTAGGTACTTCCGACCACAAACTTATTACAACGGTTTGTGAATTGCCACTCATACAGAAGGATCCATCATTGCCTCGCAAAATCTGGCATTACAATTCTGCAAACTGGGACGATCTAAGGGAGTTCTACCTAGATTTTCCTTGGCTCGACGTCTGCTTTGGCGCTGACGATCCGTCAGTCTGCTGCGAAAAGATCACGCAAGTAATCTCCTCAGGAATGGAAGCATACATCCCAAATTCCATCAAGTTACCATCAAAAGGAAAGCCCTGGTTCGACAGAAGATGCGAAAAAACTGTGGGTAGGAAACAGCAAGCCTACAAGTACTGGCAGCAAAATCAGACCGCTGAAAATCGCAATTATTTTGTCGAAGCGAGAAACGAATGCAAGCGTATTATCGACGAAACTAAGGACAAACACAATCAAAGGATCAGGAATAAACTTTTGCAATGCCCCAGTGGCTCCAGGAATTTCTGGTCGGTAGCAAAGGCAGTAAGTAACAACTTTACAGAAACGTCTCTACCACCTTTGACAGACGAACGTGGCATCACGGCGACTACAGCCAAGGGAAAAGCAAACGTGCTCGCCAAAATGTTTTCTTCGCACTCTACCTTGGACGTCCCCCAAGGCAAGACTCTCCCCACCATATCGAACATCAACACTACCATGGCAGAAGTGAAATTTCATCACCGTGATATCCGTAAAATCCTTAAAAATCTAGATACGCAAAAGGCATCAGGACCGGACGGAATACCTGCCATCGTGTTAAAGAACTGCGCCAACGAACTAACACCCGTTTTTTCCAGGCTTTTTTCTCTGTCTTACGGAAAAGGGATTTACCCATCTTCTTGGAAAGTCGCTCGAGTGCAACCTGTTCCAAAAAAAGGCAAGAAAACCACGCCCTCAAACTATCGTCCAATTGCCTTGCTTCCAATAATCTCCAAAGTCATGGAACGTGTAGTCAATCAGCAACTGCTCAAGTACCTCGAGAACAACAAAATAATCAGCGATAATCAATACGGCTTTCGCAAAGAGAGATCGACAGGAGATATATTGGCCTATATCACTCATATATGGAGTAGGGCAATTGAGAACTACGGAGAGTCTCGAGCGATTGCGTTGGATATTTCAAAGGCATTCGACAGAGTTTGGCATGACGGACTGCTCAACAAACTACCGTCCTTCGGACTGCCAGCCTCTCTCTGCAGCTGGCTTGCCAGTTTCCTTAAGAGCCGATCTCTGCACGTTGCAGTGGATGGACACATCTCTTACACATTCACCATCAACGCGGGCGTGCCTCAGGGCGCAATACTTTCACCAACTCTGTTCCTCATCTATATTAATGACCTGCTGACCGAAACAAATAATCCTGTTTACAGTTTTGCAGATGACAGTACCCTTGTCTCCCACTTTAGATCAGAAAAACCCTTACCAGCGACTGAGACTCATCACCGCAGACAGGAGCAGATTACAGCAATTAATCAAGACCTGGAGAAAGTTCAAACTTGGGGCGACCGAAATTTGGTCCAGTTCAATGCAGCAAAGACCCAAGCAGCCACGTTTACCAAGAGGGCCAATACAGCGGGCCCTGACATCATTATGGCAGGGTCGACCATTCCTTCATCCTCGTCAATCGGACTGCTGGGTATCTCGGTCAACAGCAATATGTCCTGGCATGACCACGTTGCTAACATCGCAAAATCAGCCTCCCAGAAGCTTGGTGCGCTATTTCGCAACAAAAAACTCTATACACCGCAGCAGTTGCTCTTGCTCTACAAAGCGCAAATAAGACCGTGCTTAGAATATTGCTCACATATCTGGGGTGCCGCACCAAAGCACACCCTAAAGCTGCTGGATTCCATTCAGAAGAGAGCTGTGCGTCTCGTCGGCGACCCGGAGCTGACCCGGAATCTAGATAGTCTGGAACACCGCAGACATGTAGCCGAGATATCTCTGTTTTACAGATACTTTCACGGCAGATGTTCTCAGGATTTGGTCCGCCTCATTCCGCCCCTGGCAGCTCCTGTCAGACAGTCACGACAGACGGCAAGAGCGCACCAGTTCGTCGTACAACTGGAAACACCTAGAACATCGCTTTACAAGAACTCCTTTGTCTGGCGCACTGCATCACTGTGGAACTCACTCCCAGGACATCTGTTTCCCACTAATTACAACTTACAAATATTCAAGAGCCGTGTCAATCAACATCTTCGCACACACACCGCTCGTCGAGCGCCATAGGGTCTCCCTTTAGTGTGTGTGCCACTGCCATAAAAAAAAAAAAAAAAAATATAACTTTTTCCAATTTTTTTAAAAGGAATCTGAGTATTTTTGAAATGAAACTTCTTTAGCGAGGGTAAGGCCGAAAAAACGAAAATCAAATGATACGGAAATCAAAGTGAAACACTTTAATGAAGCATGTGCTAGAGGGCTGAAACTTTCAGGACATGTAACCGGGGTAAAATGAGGATCCTGGACGAAACTAGCGACGACCCCATGTACGTAAAAACATTTTCGCAAAGTTAACAAAAGTATTATAAAACGAAATGAGAAAAAAAAATGAGAGAAACGCGGTTTTCGGCGAAAAAAATCTGAAGAAGTTGAGCTACGAGGTCGGGGGTGACAAAAATGGGAAGAAAACAAAATGCTTTATGAAAAAAAAAAATAAAAATTTGAAAAGTGTAAAACTGGGGACAAAAGATCAGAAAAAAAGCTTCAAAAAAGTAAAAACTCAATTCCTAATATCTCTTTCAGAAGTTTCACTTCAGTCGTGTGCTTATAAGGTGAGGCACAATTTTTTTTGTAAAGAAACAAGAAAATCTCATGTATTAAAAATTTGACATTTAAGGTAATTGACGACAATCTTTCCAAAATAGTTATTTATGTACTAAGGGTATTAAGTAGATGTTTATGTCCTGAGAGCGACAATTTTACAAACCCGAGGGCCTCTGACCAAAACTGACTCACTGTAGAGGTGTTCAATCATTTGAGTTTAAAAATATTTTTATTCTAGCATAGTAAATCATGGTAGTAAATGTTTTCATTGGTGGGGAAATGATGTCAAAGGTAAAAAGTCAAAAAAGAAGGAAAGTTTTGAAATTCCCGACGGAATTGCAAAAAAAGGCAGAGAAAGCAATATAAAACTTGTTACCGAAGAAATCGAGAGACGCTTACGACAAACAATATGAGAAACAAATATGTAAATATTTACTTTGCGCACTTCTAGAACTTTGCAGTGTGACGTATATTAGACAGTATTCGAAGTGTTCTGTGACACGTTACATATTGCCCAAATCACTTTTGATGCCAAAAATTGAAAAAAAAAATCACAAATGAGGCGGTTTAGTAATACATTTTGACGTGGAAACTCTCCCAATTTGACGTTAATGATGAAAATTTACTTGCAATGTTGTCACACTTGACCAATATTCTTGATTTTCAAGTCAATGTCCCAGGTCAGGCGCATGTTTCAAAAAGTAGAATAGGAACTTGGCAAATTAACTAAACAAGCACTCTTGTCTTTAATCCAACGACAGCTAACACAAAATAACCAACACTAACCCAAATTAACCAACACTAACCCAAACTAACTAAAACAAACTAACTTAGATTAATCAAATCAAGCGCATTGAGACGAGTGCGCTACGCGCTTGACCAACCCCGCCTATCACAAAATCAAAATTAACCCAAAGTAACAAAACAAACGCACTACGCGTGAGACTCTCTTAACTAATCCAAATCATTGCTTATTTCTTATAAAGATAATGGCCAAATGAACCAAACAAGGGCGCATGTATTATTCTTACTTTTTGATCGTCAAAAAACGAGCGTCTTACATAACTAAAACTTACGAATTAATATTATTATTTATTATTTAAATAAACACAAAGTAGTTCTGAATCACCATCTACCAATAAAGTGTTGGCTGACTTTAGAACCGAACAGAAATTGCACTTGGCAGTACCTACGCGTACGTCAGCTGAGCCGTGCCAAGCTAACCTGGATAGATAGATAATCATAATTTAATAAATCAGAAATAGTGTCATGTTGATGTTTGCGCCAGAAATATTATCATTTTAAAGTGCGGTTTTTATGAAAACGAGCTGGTAAAAAACTTTTTGAGGCTACTATTACCTATTTTTCTTTCGTCAATACGAATCGAATGCCCGAATCCTTTGCATGCAATTAGCAGAGATAGTGTAAGTTTGTTTGTTGTTGTTGGGTTGGAACATGTCGGATAGTAATTAACACAACTGCAGTGAGTAAATTTTGTGAATTTTTATATGAATATTAGAAATGTATAAAGTTGCATTAATTGGATGTCGACGGCAAGAACTTGTGAATATGCTAGTTCTCACGTAGAAGATAGAAACTCAGTTTTTGTGGTAAACGTACCAAAGACAAAAACCGATAAAAAGAGCGTTTTTACCAATATTGACTAAGACGAAAAGAACAGTTTGAAGCTGATAAGAGACTACTTAGTCTTTACGACCACGTGGTTCTTCAGAAAAAAGAGTTTTTCTGACCTATAGATAAGGCCGCTATACTATACAGCCAGTTGGAAAAAGCACATTTGGAAAAATCCCGTGTCATAACAAAATATTTGGGTTTGAGTGATCCTGAGAAGTATACAGGTCACTGTCTGCGTCGAACATCGTCAACTCTTCTGACGGAGGCTGGAGCCAGTATAACGACCTTGAAGCGCCAGGGTGGAAGAGCACGTCGGTTGCCAAAGGATATTTAGAGGACAGTATATTTTCAAAAAATTAGGTTTCGAGGATGCTGGCAGGCAAACGTTCTGGATATGGTTTTTCCTTACAGAAACGTGAATCAATGTTTGGTGCATGTAATCTAACTATCACCGGATCTTTCAGATTTGCCAGTTCCACTAAATAACATTTTGGTCACTTTAAATATACCTCTGTGGAATCTAAACAGTTTGGCGTAGAGCAAAATGAGTTTCATATTCCTATCTTACTTTTCGAAAATAACGGGAAAAAATATATATAAATACGGCTATTTATCAGGTAAATATCCAAGAAAACATTTACACACCAAAACTTGGATTTTTTCTTTTTAATCTAAAATTAGCTTCCAAGGTTGTTGTGTCTCGGAAGACAGCAACACGCATTACACTTAAACGAATTGCGCTGGCTGTAAGATCGCGTAGTTGGCAGAACATTTAAGAAAAATGACTTTTTTTAACCATAACCTCACTCTTCAGTTTGTTTTCTGGCCAGCGTGTGTTTTTATAATTTTATTTTAAAATAAAAATACACTCTCTTTACTCGTTTTATTCAAAAATAAAGCTACAGTATTTAAAAAGGACTCGGTAGTGCTATAATTTATATGTCACATAACAAACATAGTGTCTGGGTAATGTGGAACACGAACGATGACATATCTGTTTTATGTAAACATTGCTCGAAGCGAATGCAAACGTTAATAAAATGACTGGTCATATTAAATGTGCTTTGGCCAGTTACATGACAAAAGATGGCCTATGGGGTAAACAATTTGTATAGGTTGCTACAGAATCAGTGTCGCCGATTGTATGGTGGAAAGGTCTCTGCAAAGTCAGTCTGCTTTCAGAAATTGCTGTACGTATATTATTAGCTCCAGTTAGCTCTGCAAAAACTGAAAGGTCATTCAGAACTTTCGGTAGGATCCACAACAACAAACGCAATCGTTTAACAAATACTAGAGCTGGAAAAATAACGTATCTTGCTCACAATTGAAAATGACTGCAAGAAAATAAATGTAAACGTAAAGATGAAGGTTTTGATAGTGTTGATACTCAAGAAAATGAATTTGCAGCTAGCTAAGCTAAGAAAAGGAAGTGAATAATGAGCAGGTCGCGACTAACAACGGCAGTACAGACAGTGATGAAATTGAAAGTGAGATGGATATTCCAGATATGCCATATATGAAAGGTATACCGATGATAGCTCAACGACTAGTGGAAGTGACGAGTGACGTAACTTAAGTGACTGATGTAAGATGTAATAATGTAACTAAAAATAAGTGCGATTTAGATTGTATAAAATAATAAGTATTAAATACTTACCTGATACCCTTTGATAAAAAGAATAAAAAATAATTTTCTATCAAAAACATTTTTTTTTGTATTGAAGAAGCCTATATAAATACCCAATTTGGGTAAATACCGGGGTAAAAATCCAATGTATTTTTCCCAAAATATATTTAGCGGGTATATACCCATAACTACTATCCCCTGATGCCAACTTTTGGTTTAAATGGAAGTGATAAACATAAAAAAAATCCGTGCATGCAAATTTTTAACGTGATATTTCTGTCAATACTTAATATTTTCTAATAAGTCACTCACCGTGACAACTGTATACAGGGGGCCATTCAAGTAATTTTTTCCAAGTTTAATGTTACGCCAATAATACGAGCTGAATATTTTTCAGTTAATACAGCTCAAACGAACACAAGCATTAAAAAAATGCTATTCTCTGAACTACTGTATGATTGATTCTTACTTTAGACTCTCTTGATATGCAGAGCAAATTGCATGGTCGTAAAATTTTAGCCAAACTAAATATTAAGGTATGAAATGTCAAAATAAATGGCAACACCGACATTCTCTAGTTTGTTAAGAATATTTATCAATATTCTTTTAAGGAAGTAGTTTTATTACACCAGACAGTAACATTAATCGGTATAATGACACATATAACCCATGTCTAATTTCTGAGATATGAGTATTATTGAAGAATTTTTTGTCAAAACGGTCAAAATGAATATACTCGATGAACGAGGAGTTCATTAGTGTTTAGACAGTGTTAATAAAGAAATATTTTGGTTAAAACTAAAAATGTTTCTTATAATGAAAACCTAGAAATCCCAACTACTAGAAAACCTTTCACCTCCCATAACTTTTGCCGCCTTAATTAAAGCTCCTTCGTTATACCACTTTTTTTAAACTCCATGTTCCGCCACTAATATCCGTTGCCGAATCTAACCGAAACTAGCACATATTTTAACTTCCGGAACGTCACAATTAAAATTAGAGCCAAAATCGCATCACCGCCCGTTCCGCTGCACTTGTCACTAGGTCGCACTTTTGCGCCGTTCGTTTGATTTTTACTGAGCAACTTTGACTATCCTACTGCACTACTACTATTCGCTAGATCCATTCAACATTTTATGCACTTACTATAAAATAGTTGGCGGTGGGTATAATAGCGAGCATGTAAAAGACCGCTACGGTTTAGAATGTATTATTGTTTACAGTTGTCAGCTGGAGGTCGTTGCGATTTTTTTTTGCGAAATAAACGTTGCAACGCTTTTTGAACAAAATATCCAATAGTTATATCTCAACAGATGATTTTTGGATATTCCTTGACATTTTTTGTACATACATTTTGTTAAAATTCAGTTTTAGTCATCTCCTGATGATGGATGGCGAAACGTGCGTCGAGTGCAAGCATTCTGCTTCGGTATTGGGGATAAAACTATGCTTTCACTAGTCAATGAATTCATATATTTAAAAAATGGGTTTTGTTGATGGTATTATGAAGAAAATTCTGCACACAAAATGTCAAAATACATTGAAAAAATTATTATCTCGAGGGGTATAAGTCAAAGGTATGTATATACCAAGAAATAAATAAATTCGAACACAAATAGTATATTATATTATAATGATCAAAAGTGCATAATTTTTTACGAACATTTTTTTTTGCAGTTGCAAGGCGCAGCGCAAAAGGACGCGAGTAGAAAAAAGGACTTTTAGTTCGCATAATATATACTATTTTTTCTCCAACCAAATTTTTAATAGATTTGGTAATAAATTTGAATATTATAACAGCGTTAGCAGGTAGGTAGTCATGGATATATGGTGATTGTTAGCAAAATTTTGATTGTCAAGTAAACATACATTTACAATCGAGCGTATAATACTTTCCGTAGTTTTGAAAATGAACCTGACCTAGTTACAAATACACCTGCCGATATATTGGAAAGTGCAGAATACTCCAGGAATGTTATTTTCAATTACATGGTGCTCGTGGAACAAAATCCCCTAAAGCTGATTTTTTGGGAATATTTAGAATTTGTTATCCAGATTAACATACTAAAAGTCTCCACCCCTCCGAGGGTGCTAACCCCAAAACCACCCCAATAGGTACAATTTTTACTTATATGCTAAATATCTCGGAAACAGTTGATTTTTCGGAAAAAATGCTAGATATAAAAATTAATGCCAATAAAATTTTCTATAAAACGGTATATTAATAAGTATGATTTTATTAAACCAGTGGCGCAGCAAACGTCCAAAGCCTTGAATTATTTTTCGGTTCCGAAAAATCACGTTAGCATGGTGTTAACGTCACAGAGTTATTTTACTAGGGCTATTAGTAGTTTGGGTTAGCTTGGGTATGTCAACTCTTTAATAGAATTAGTTGTACTTATAAGTCTCAAGATGATTTGAAAGAGTGTTTTAGCTATGAGTTTGCACCATACTCTCTATATCTTCTTAATAATGGGGTCTTCCAAAAAACTAGGAAATCTGCACTGCTTGAATTATTGGATAAAAAATGTATTCCATCATATACCATTCCCGAAGATACCTTCTTTGTAATTGATGGAGGATATTTACTTCACAAAATTATTTGGCAATTTCCAACGACTTACAAGGTCATATACAGCCAATATTTTATTTATGTCTGTTATCATTATGGACAAAAATGCATGGTGGTCTTTGACGGATACAATAAAACCACTTCTACGAAAATGCAAGAACAGTTACGCCGATATGAAAGAAACACTTGCTCTGACATCTGGTTTTTTGATGATATTATGGCAACCATTAATCAGTCCCAGTTTTTCTCCAATAAAAACAATAAAAACCTATTTATTTCAAAAGTAAGTCAACATCTAAAAACAGCTGGTATTGAAGTTTTTCAGGCGGAGGGCGACGCAGATACATTGATGGTAGAAAAAGTCCTTGCAAAAAAGAAATATAGAGAAATCGGTGACATGGGTTGGTGAACACAGTGATTTAATGATGTTACTCTTATTTAAAGTTAATATGGACAATGTTTATATGTTGAGCGCTGCAAAACCTAACAAAATAACAGCCATAAGTGAACTACAGAACAAGATAGGCCTTATGACGCAATCTATTTTATTTTGCCATGCAGTTTCTGGTTGCGATACCACTTCCGCAATTTATAAAAAAGGTAAATTGTCCACATATAGACTTCTAGAGAAGCGACCGGACTTACAGGATAATGTACCTAACTGTTTTTCTAAATACCAACGCAGAGAGAAATGACATAACCACTGCCGGAGAAAAGTTTCTCTTAGCTCTTTATGGGGAGGGAAGACAGTCAAAACGCTAAATGAGCTTTGTTTTTTTAAGTTCCACAACAATGCATCGAGACAGAGCTTAAATGTGAACTTCTCGTTAGCTTCCTTACCTCCAACTTCAGATGCTGCCTCTCAGCATAGTTTACGAGCGTACCATCAAATTTAGGAATGGCTGGGAAATGAGTAAGAGCCTACGTCTTGGGGAAGGAGGAAACAGGGAGAACTTCTTTTACCAACTACGGTTAATAAACCAATAGCTCCGGAATTCATTCTCAAAATGATATTCTGCACTTGTAAGGCTGATTGTGGGAAGCTTTGTAGCTGTAGAAAGTCCGGGCTAAACTGCTCGAGATTATGTGGACAATGCCAGGGAGAGTCTTGCAGCAACTTAATGCAACCCGCTGAAAACGAGGATGATGACGAAGAGGATTTCCCATAGATGCTATGTGGACTTTAATTTTGATTGTAAGTACTTTTTCCTATTATTTATTAGGTTGTACTTTCTGTTTCGTACACTATTTTTAAAATACAAAACAAAGAAGATTAAAATTTGCATGATATACAAGGTGTTTCATTGCTATGTTTCGTACATGCACACAGCCTTTACCCTTCATTTAAAAAACAGTATTTGACGTACAATCCTTTTAAGTTTCAGATTTTCAAGTCATTCATAACGGTCCGTGCTATACAAATCCATAACAAGCCAAGAACTCTTGACCTTGTTGAACGCCACTGGCAGAATCTACTGAAGTTTTTAATTTTAAGTATTTGTTTTATGTAATTTGAACAATATTTGTTGTTCTAAATGGACTATTTAGGAAAATGTTTATAATTATATTACTAGTTATTCACGATACATACATATGACACGCCACTGATTTAATCTATTTTGACAGTTTTTAAACTTTTTACACCCATTCAACATATTTTAAAGTTCGATTGTCTTAAAAGACATTCTAAGATTATTCACACTAAGGGAGACGTGCTTTTTGGAGATTGAAAAATAATTAACGAGTTTAGACATTTACTGCACGCCACTGGATCGATCAAATTATACTTATGTATATATCAGTTTGTAGGAAATTTTGTTGGCCTTAATTATGATACCTAGCATTTTTTCTCAAAAATCAGTGGTGCCCGAGATATTTGTTTCATAAGCAAAAAATTTACCAATTAGGGTTGTTTTGGGGTTCTTTGCACCCTCGGAGGGGTCGGGACTTTTAGTCTGTTTATCCAGACAACAAATTCTACATATTCCCAAAAAATTAGCTTTAGGTGATTTTGTTCCACGACGGGACTTAACTGCACTGGAGTAAGAAGGAGTATCTCTAAATCTCTTGCCACCTATCGAAGAGTGTCAAGCCATCCACCCTTTGGTCCCAGTATTCGATGGTGAGATTCACGCTAGATATTAAGAATAGTGTGGATGTGGATATTAGCAAATATTCAAAATTAGGAGCATTTTTAGAAAGGCAAAATTATGTATATATAATTTAAGGTTTTTACAAAGGAGGAAGTGGATCGATTTCTGGATACAGTCCCGGATAGTGTATATTTGATGATGAAGGTTGTTCTAATATTTCGGAATTGCAGGTGCTATGCGTTATGACGAATTAGTTAATTTGAAAATTGATGACGTTGAAAATAAAATATTATTTTCAACGTCATCAATTTTCAAATTAACTAATTTCTCATTGGATAGTAAAAATTTACGGGATTGGTAAATTTGACTAGAATATACACTATCCGGGACTGTATCCAGAAATCGATATGAGCTCAGCCTTAGGCACCGTCTATAGATATTGTAATAAGCCCGCTCACTCGAGCGTGCCGCGGAAAATTTCCCTCCAGCTTGCGCAAATCCCTCGCCCATCGGCTACACGTCAATGTCACGGCTTAGCCGTGACTCAGTTTTCGCAAGTACTTTCGCGATCGGACGGTGTGAATTTATTTTTACAAAATAGTTTTCGCACGCTTTACCGCTATACGCTATTTAAAAAATATATATGGTTAAGATGGAAAAGCGTAGTTTTTTTTTATTCTATTGTTGATGACTGTTGTGTAACTACACGTGATCTCTCCCTCTTTCTCTTATGGAATTGGTAAAGAATTATTCAATTTTTATGAGACGAAGTGAAACTAACCGAAAGTTAATTGGACGACTAACCCAAACCAGCCAAACCTATTCAAATTGGTTATAACGTATCGGAACCGGTCCAAATGACTAAAATAAGCTGAAACTAAGTAAAACTCACCGAAAGTTGATCAGACGACTAACCAAAACTAACCAAATGTATTAAAATTGATTATAACTTATCGGAACTGGCTCAAATGTCTAAAATAAGCTGAAACTAAGTGAAACTAACCGAAAGTTGATTCGACGACTAACCCAATCTAACTAAATCTATTAAAATTGATTATATCCTATCGGAACCGGTTGAAATGACTGAAATAAGTTGAGACAAAGTGAAACTAACTGAAAGTTGATTCGGCGATTAACCAAAGCTAACCAAATGTGTTAAAATTGATTATAACGTATCGGAACCGGTTCAAATGTCTCCAGGAAGTTGAGACTAAGTGAAACTAACCGAAAGTTGATTCGACGACTAACCCAAACTAACCAAATCTATTAAAATTGATTATAACCCAGCGGAACCGGTTGAAATCACTAAAATAAGTCGAGACAAAATGAAACTAACTGAAATTAATTATAACGTATCGGAACCGGTTCAAAAGTCTCAAGTAAGTTGAGACTAAGTGAAACTAACGGAAAGTTGATTCGACGACTAACCCAAACTAACCAAATCTATTAAAATTGATTATAACCCAGCGGAACCGGTTGAGATCTCTAAAATAACTCGAGACAAAGTGAAACTAACTGAAAGTTGATTCGGCGACTAACCCAAACTAACCAAATCTATTAAAATTGAATATAACGTATCGGAACCGCTTCAAATGTCTAAAATAAGTTGTGACTAAATGAAACTAAGCGAAAGTTGATTAGACGACTAACCAAAATTGACTAAATGTATTAAAATTCATTATAACGTGTCGGAACCGGCTCATATAAGTAAAATTAGTTGAAACTCGATAAAGAATTATTCACTTCAATCACGTGTGCTGTGCTACTCGCTACGCGCGCTTATCTTCACTATCCCAGATTAAGCAAAAATAATCGAAACTAACTTTAATTAATCAAATAAAGGCATTGAGACGGGCGCGATACACGCTTGAGCAACCCTGCCTAACACAAAACCAAAATTAACCCTAACTAACAAACATAACCAAAAAAACATGTCTTGTCACCGACGGGAATCGAACTCGGGCCGTAGTATCACAAGCACAGAAGCTGATCCTGAAACGCAACTGCGCATGATTGCAAATGGTTATACCGCAGACGCTAGACGCTTGTATAGAAACGCAAGGAATATAAGGAAATAAAATATAGTCAGCAAGATAAATAATCATGCGCCTCAAAACGTCTTCTCGACCTTTGATATAGATCAATGAATAATATTAACTCTTATCAGCTTAATATCACTATCGCTTTGCCTCGCTTTAATAAGTTTTCTAAAATAATAATTTCAGGAATAATAGATATTGGTTTAAATTCAGCACAACACAACTATTGACTAACATAAAATTTTCAAACAGAGAAATGTACAATTTTAATTTAAAATCATATAGAATTAAAGAATAAATCTGGCAACACAGCCTTGTCTACAAACCTGCCCTGCGCCGTCTGCGAGATTTCAATAAAAACAAAACAATACATGGAAAGTCGACAGAGAAAAGTAGTAGCAATTACAGCAGATTTGTACATTTTTTAATGATTTTTTATAAAAAAAAGTCACGAGTAGCACAGTATACGTGATAGAAGAGTATACTTCGTTATCGAGTCTCAACTTATTTTACTTTTTGAGCCGGTTCCGATACGTTATAATCAATTTTAATAGATTTGGTTAGTTTTGTTTAGTCGTCTAATCAACTTTCAGTTAGTTTCACTTAGTCTCAACTTATTTTAGTCATTTGAGTCAGTTCCGATACGTTATAATCAATTTTAAAAGATTTGGTTATGTTTGGTTAGTAGTCTAATCAAGTTTCAGTTAGTTTCACTTAGTTTCAACTTATTTTAGTCATTTGAGTCGGTTCCGATCGTTATAATCAATTTTAATTGATTTGGTTAGTTTGGATTAGTCGTCGAAACAACTTTCGGTTAGTTACACTTAGTCTCAGCTTATTTTAGACATTTGAACCGGTTCCGATATGATATAATCCATTTTAATACATTTGGTTAGTCGTCTAATCAACTTTCGGTTAGTTTCACTTGGTCTCAACTTATTTTAGCCATTTGAGTCGGTTTCGATACGTTGTAATCAACTTTAATAGATTTGGTTAGTTTGGGTTAGTCGTCGAATCAACTTTCGGTTAGTTTCACTTAGTCTCACTTATTTTAGTCATTTGAACCGGTTCCGATATGTTTTAAACTAAGATTTTGTTAGTTTGGGTGAGTCGTCGAATTAGCTTTCGGTTAGTTTTACTTAGTCTCAGCTTGTTTTAGTCATTTGAACCAGTTCCGATACGCTATAATCAATTTTAATAGATTTGGTTAGTTTGGGTTAGTCGTCCAATCAACTTTCGGTTAGTTCCACTTCGTCTCATAAAAATTGAATAATTCTTTACCGATTCCATAAAAGAGAAAGAGAAAGAGGGAGAGAGGGAGAGATGGAGAGAGGGAGAGAGGGAGAGAGGGAGAGGGAGAGAGAGAGAGAGAGATTTATAATATTTACCTTCACCCAAATTATGTATATAAGTTGAGTTATATCTGAGTATAAGTAAGTTTGATCGCTGTTTTAACCACTAATTAAGACTAAAAAAAACCCTAGATGGAAAACACTTTTAATGTTTGGGTTAAGATATGGGTGTAGCACGGGTTATTTGGTGTATTCATTTTTTTTTGTTAAAGACGACATCCACTGTGACGACGCATTTGTCATATTAATAACAAAATGTTATAAGATATCGATAACTATCGACAGCCGAAAATATCAGGTTAAAATAATTGTTCCATTGTCGCTATTTTCCTGTTATATTTTGTAATTTGTGTTCGTAATTAAACAATACGAGTTGGTTTTGGGTTTCGTATTAAGTTTATATAGGTACCTACTGGTATTTTTATCCATATCGCAGATATATTTACTTATTTATTATGGAAATTGTCAAAGAATGGCTGTTGGTGTTCACAAAATAAGTGTTGTGCCACAAGAAATCGCAAAATAATGAGAAAATTTGAAGGATTATACTGGACATTCGTTGAAAAGAACGTCTACTATACATCTTGCCAGCGGTGACCATACTTGTCTTAAAATACATGGTGGTTGAAAGTCGAGTACGGTAGCAGCAGGATACGTTGAAGATATACGTATTAACAAAGAGAATACTGCCAGAAAAAATTGCAGCCTGACAAAGAAAGTAAAACTTTCAGTTCAGATATTTCATCAACAAGTACTGAGAATGTTATAAATTGTTTTAAAATTAATGAAAATCTTTTGAAATTTTCCAAAATTTATAGTGATAGCACGGTACATATAACAACCAGCAATATCACATCTTATTTTTCCACATCTGCGCAAGTCCGCGCGCAAGATATGCCTTGGTAAGAAATCCGCCAGCGGCGGCGTCGTATTTTTACAATTAGTTTATTTTACTTGCTATTGGAGTTAAAGCGAAACCATAGGCGTGTATTTGTCAAATAACTAACATAGTGAGAGGCGAACGTTAATTATGACAATGTGTAATGCAAAAAGTCATGGTGTTTGTGCAGTAAGAAGTTGTACAAAGCAGAGATATTCTTCCAAGAAGAATTTCTTTAGATTTCCTGCTCACACAACAAGGTATGTGTAGTGCTAAAATGTGAAATGCTTATAATTATTACATAAATTATTAAAAGTATCGTTTGTAACTGGTTTATGCAGCATAATTTAACTTTAATTCCACTTACTAAAAGGGAAGTTTTACATACAACCCCTTATGCAACAGTTAAACATATTTGCATAAACGATTGTATGTAAAGCTAACCTTTTATCTTTCTATTAATACAAATAAAAGTAAAATGAATATGTTAGACTATATACCTCGGTTTTCTTTCAACCAATCAAATTCTGTTTTTCAACCAATCGAATTCAAATATCAGTGAATATTTGCTACTAGCTCGTATATTCGAAATTATTTCCCGCGTCACCAGTCGACTTTTTCTATCTACCATTTTCGTCAGACGTTTGTCAAAAAAATCGTAACTTACATAATGGCTTTAAATCGATTTACTAATATTTCTTTTGGGGAGATACGAGAAAATGCAATTAAATGTGTTCCAGTAAATACTGCAAGAACAAAAAAGTTTGTATGGGCACAATTTGAGGAGTTTTGTGTAAACAGAAATGTTCAGCTAGAAGAAAATACGCCATTAACAATACTGGCTTCAATTATGGAAGACTGGGCATTTAATATGAGGAAAAGGGATGGCTCAGACTACAAAGAAGGCGTCATTAAACAAATCTGAAACCAAACAGCACAGCTTCTTCAAGAAAGGTACTATAACTTGTATCATATAAAATTCGACCCTTTCAAAGACATAGTATTTCAAAAGGCCAGAATGGCTAGAAATGCTGAACGAAAACTTCTCCAAACCGACGTACAAAAGCGAAAAGTTAGTTCAAAAGCACTGACTTACGAGGAATACGAGAAAATATTGCAAATATATCAGAAAAATAATCCCGAAGACCTACAAAGAAAAATTTTTCATATTGCCTCGGTTGAGTTAGCATGGAGAGAAGGCGAGGCTGATGCATGTATGGTTCATTTTTTTATAAAAGAAATTACAAACGATGGTGTTGAAACAGGCCGACTTGAATACAACCCAATATTTTTCAAGACCACTCAAGGCGGAAACAAAAAAATTGCAGACTCAAAATGGCTAGTTCCGATTAGTAAAGAACAATATATGTGTCCTGTACGTATTTTTCACCTGCTAATATCTAAGAGAGGATATAATGTAAAATCACCAAGACTGTTTTTAACCGTTAATGCGAACTGGAAGAATGGAAATTGGTTTAAAGATTGTCCTGTTGGAAATAATACTATTTCAAAATGGACTGAACAAGGTGCAAAGAAGATCGGTTTAATTACAGCAAGGTTCACATAGAGCAACGGCGGTTAGCACTTTATCTAAGTCTGGAGTAGGTGATCAAGCTATAATGAAGATTACTGGACATAGTAGTGCTGCATCCTTTAAACCATATTTACAGTTAGATGAGTCGCATCACAAAAATATTATTCAAAACCTCAGAGAGACAAGTTCCGGTACATCTCTTGGTCTAGCTACTTCAGATGAAAATGGCGTACGACCCGTGGTTTCCAACAAAACAAGCACTTTCAAAATCATCGTCAAGAAACTGCTTCCGTGTATAATAATTGTGTATTTAACTATTAAGTGTGTATTTAACTATTACTAACCAATGAAGGATTTCACTATTGTCAGGAGTAACTATGTGTACATTCTCTAAGTTATTCATAAAGACATCTGCCAAAAAAGGTGAAAGACAGCTGCCCATTGCTAGGTCATCAGGTTGTTTATAAT
The DNA here is from genome assembly GCA_016904865.1 of Pissodes strobi. Taxonomy (NCBI): domain Eukaryota; kingdom Metazoa; phylum Arthropoda; class Insecta; order Coleoptera; family Curculionidae; genus Pissodes; species Pissodes strobi. The sequence continues at coordinate 5,115 of MU188507.1, read as the reverse complement.
ATTTATCATTAAATTGAAAACAATCTTGAGACAAACAAAGGTTAAGGAGAGATAATATATTAATTTTTTGTTCATGGTCACGTCACCACATAATATTTTATTACTGGAAAACCGAGTAATCTGTAGCAAACTTCGCCTTTTGAAGCTTTCGCTACTGTGGTCTTAAGCACACACCGTTTGTTTTAATAAATCACTTCCACTTGTCTTCCATTTTCGAGATCTTCTCACAATTCTAAATATATTTCATGTCATACTTACATTCAACTCCCAAATACTGAAGTTCGAAAAGTGACATTCTTGTGACTAAGCCTCTGCAAAATCTGAACCGTTTGACTCAGAGCCCATCGGTTTGCCCTTTCTTACCTTAGTTATTCACGATCGAATTGGCGGGAAGTTCACATTTTCGAGCGAACCGGAAGTTGCTGTCACTACTAAAATCAAAGATAAGAAACTCCAACGCAAGTTCAAAAACAAACAATTCAGATTCTACGAGGGTTTAATTCCAAGTCGCAAAAAAGTCACTTTTCAAACGCCAACACTTCGAAAACAGTTGAATTGATGTTAACAATTGAATAAGGTGTGCTACATGAAATAGATATAATATGCAGAATTTAGAGAAGTGGATGCGTTTCATTTCAAAAATAAAAGTTGACACATGCCTTTGCTTTTTTGGAAAATACTCGTAAAATATGGCAATCAATAAAATGTGTATTTTTTTGCAAAAGTTTATCATTATCTGCATAGGTGTACCTATTATTCTGGACTTTATCAGCAACCTGGTCTCTATTGGTTCCTTTTTCATTTAAGCAAACATAAGGATGCCCAACCTGTGCAAAAAGTTAATTGTTCTGCAGTCAGTTGTTAAACAATTAAAATTCCCATAAAAATGTTGTAAGCGCAATAGCTTATTTATATTAGCCAATAGCAGTTTCGAATTACATTTTATTGGCCATTTATTGGCAAGTGATTTATCAAACTTACAATGGCTTGATAAAATACTTTACTGCTGCCCTTTAATCGGCCATAACAACGGTAAACAATGAGGCGAGGCACCACATTAACCTTTTCAACCCAAAAAATCGGAAACCATAACGCAGTTTACGACTAACGTAGAGAATAATAGTTTTGCGTGGGCCATGCAGATCGGATCGTCCGCAAAAGACCTTAAGGGGCCTAGCCCGATCATTTCAATCATAATAGGAATTATATGGTATAATAGAGTTTATTTTACCATCTTCTTTGCAATGAAGTTGAAACAAGATAAAATAAAATATTACTGTTTAGAATATAAAGTATTCTACTTTAAGTTAGATCAGTTTTACATAAGGGTATTTAAATTTACAATGCCTAATAAAAAATTTAAAAAAGTGACGATGCCTTTTAATAAACTTGAAAGTTGATTAGAAATTAACGAGTTGCAAAGCAATGCGAGTTAATTGGATTTGCCTCCATATTTCACAAAGGGCGGGAGTTTCCTAAATTTAACTGTTTCAACTGTAAATTTTACAATAAATAATTTTGGCCAAAGGTCTGGAATAAAAGTTATATTTTTTGAGCAAGCAATCTTTTCAAAAAACGCTGAAACACGGTTTTTCACATTTTTTGGTTCGTTAATTTCCCAACCCCCTAATGCCCAGTTACCCCAACTTTTTTTTTCAAATGGAAACCTTCGTCTTGTGGGGGACTCGTTGAAAAGCATATGAAAAATGGAATCCAGCCATACCAAATAAGGAAGTTTTATGCAATAACCAGGTTTTTTTTAATTTATAAATTAAAACGTTTTCATAAAATTAAACTTTATTAAATGTGATTGATAAAGTGGTTTAATGCCGCAAATGCTGAAAATGTCCTCCATTTACTGTCTGGCATTCTCCTAGGCGAGAGTAAAAGCCGTCCACAGCATTACGAATGACTTCAGGTGGTATATTACGTATCTCCGCCCTGATTGTGTGCCTTAGATCTTTAATATTGTCCGGTCTATCCTGATAAACTCTTTCTTTAAAATATCCCCATAGAAAGTAATCTAGGGGCGTTAAGTCGGGGGATCTTTGTGGTCATTCAATAATTGTACCGCGTCTCCCAATTCAACGATTGGGAAACATTTGATCTAAATAATTGCGAACATTAATACCAAAATGTGGAGCAACGCCATCTTGTTGGAACCAAATTCTTTCATCATGTATATCTGGATCTATTCTATGAGGAAAAATCTGAGCTAGCGTAGGTATCAATTCAAATGTAAGGTTTTCTTCAACAAATAAATGAACCCAAAATTCTATTGTTGCTAATACCTGCCCATACATTAACTTTTGAGGACGCTGCGTATGCGCTTCTGATATCCAATTTGGATTTTCCTGAGACCAAAAGTGATAATTGTGCCTATTAACCACACCATTTAAATAGAACGTAGCCTCATCCGAAAAAAATATATCCATTGTCATTGTTGTCGTCACACCGTCTCATCATTTCCTCACAAAATTCCAAACACCTATCATAATTGTGTTCCAAAAGCTCTTGAACAAGGCATACCTTATACGGATGATATTTCTCTTTTTCTAAAATCCTTCGAATTGTAGTTCGAGGAATATCATGACTACGAGCCAATAAAACCGTTTAAGTATGAGGATTTTCAGCAATTTCTAATGCTATGTCCAATTTCGTCAATCCAAAGCAACTGTCCGACCAGATTTGGACAAATCACCGTGTTCCTCAAATTTTTAAAATATTTTACTAACTGTTCCTTTGCGAGATTTGACTTTTGGGATATTTTGCATTAAATAAATCACACACTTCACGTTGACTTCTTATTTTGTCTCCACATCCAAGTAGTATCAAAATTTCGATACGCTGCGCTGCTGCCTTCCCGACAATACCATTGTGGTTTTAAAATTTTGGTTTTTGTCACGATACTAATATTCAGACTTCCGGTTTACAACTAAAGTAAACAATTAGCCTGAACAGCCTAGTAGATGAAAAAATACACACAAATACCTTATTTTTTGCTCTAGCAAAAATAATAATGGTTCAAATTTTTTATCTGATACTAATTTTTCCCAATAGTCCCTCACTACACTAGTTCTTTTATAAGGCCGTAAAATCCTGGTTATTGCAAATATAAAACCTGTTTACTTGGTATGGCTGGATTCCATTTTTCATGAGCTTTTCAACAAGCTCTCACAAGACATAGGTTTCCATTTGAAAAAAAGAAGTTGGGATAACAGAGGGTTAGGATTTTTTTTTATTTAACCGAAAAATGTGAAAAAGTAAAAATCAGTTACAGTGTTTCAGCGTTTTTTGAAAACATTGCTTGCTCAAAAGATATGAATTTTATTCCAGACCTTTGGCCATCCCTGTATGGTACATACAATTAACTGTTTTCCAAATATTGACACAAAAATTGGAGATTTTGTATACTTTAGTAACCTACGAATTATACTGGATTTATGAGAACATAAATATTCCCTAATAGTGTAAAAGATGAAGATTGTAACCTCTTAACTGGAACAGGAAAGTGGAATCTGGTGGCATTAATTTAGTTCAATGCAATTTATCCACATCATTATATGTAATGTTATTTCTATCAATCTTGACAATGAAGAAAAAAAAACAAAATTCAACTTACCTCACTCGGGCCATAATAATCAATGTAGAACTGATTTGAACAAATATAAGCCAGTGTGGGTGAATGAAGTGGCACCGCAAGTATAGTTTTCCATTTCATTGATCGTCTGTAACACTTTGCCAAAAAGTTGATTTGAATATCCGCATGCTTATTGAGTGAATGGGATTAGCATTTTACAACGTAAATGTATCATTGATTTGTTAGAAAACTTTAGACTTCGTGTTGGCTTTTTGATCGGCTCCCGACGTGATCGGACGTTTCTGGCTATCGAAAATTTGGAAAGCGTTTTTCAGCAAAATTACTAATAAATTGCTTTGTGAAAGTGCACCCATCTACAAAACAATACACATTAACAACTCAGAGTAATTAAGGTATGATCCAGCTAGATTATAACCACATTTGTTTTTTCTGCTGTTTTTTGGTTCTTGGCCGGTTTTTTTTTTAATAGATTAGAGATTGGATATTGTTTGTTACCAGGTGTGTTACAAATAACCGGTAAGTGGATAGTTGAATGGAGGGATCTCCAGGGGGTCCCCTGGGCCCCCTAGCAACTTGACACATGATATGGACACTAATATAACCATAGTAGAAGGTAGAAATGGTAATGAAAATGAAAAATATGTTTTCAAATACGAAAAAAATTTGCTGGGACCATTTTCGATCGTAGTATAAGGACCAAAAGATCAAAACATAGACAATTTACACCCAATGTCGCTAGCTAAAATGCTGTTTGAACTTAAATTAAAAGATTTAAAAGGGCCAATGAGAAAAGGCAGAAACAAAATTACTGTTGAGTTTAACAAACCGAGTTTATAAAAAATACAGAGTTAATTAATAAGGGGTACAATATGTATATTCCAGAGCATAACGTATCATGTAAAGGTATTGTAAGAGGGATCATTAGTAAAATTAATGAAGAAAGAAGTAAACATACCGAATCAATAAGAGATGTAATTAAGGCTAAAAGAATTAACAGAAGGGTAAATAAACAGGACAAAACTGTAGATTATGTGCCTACGGATACATGTCTCTTTGTCTTCAAGGGTAAAACTATTCCTAAGAAAGTTATTATATATGGGCTTGAAACAACAGTAGAGCCATATATTATTGCCTGTTACGCAATGCTATCAATGTTTACTATACGGTCACACTAAGAAGCAATGCAGAGGCAAAGAAAAATGTCAAAAATGTGGTACCTTGGTTCACCAGGGACCTTGTGCATGCCAATGCCGAAGTGAACCACATGAAACGAATCGTAAGTTAGGGATAAAATGTATAAATTGTGACAGTCTTGAACACTCTTCAATTAATAAAGAATGCCCAGAATTTCTCAGACAACAGCAGATTAGAATTTACATGTCGCTAGATAGTTTATCATATTTTGAGGCAAATGAATATGTGCCAAAAATTAAAAAGGATAGGTCATTCTGACGATTTTCCAAGTTTAAAAAACAAAAATAATAACTCGATACCAAATTTTACTCAAATATCGC